>CANPUS010000003.1:0-27301 GCA_947579745.1 Apocheima hispidaria
TAACCTAACCTAACCTAACCTAACCTAACCTAACCTAACCTAACCTAACCTAACCTAACCTAACCTAACCTAACCTAACCTAACCTAACCTAACCTAACCTAACCTAACCTAACCTAACCTAACCTAACCTAACCTAACCTAACCTAACCTAACCTAACCTAACCTAACCTAACCTAACCTAACCTAACCTAACCTAACCTAACCTAACCTAACCTAACCTAACCTAACCTAACCTAACCTAACCTAACCTAACCTAACCTAACCTAACCTAACCTAACCTAACCTAACCTAACCTAACCTAACCTAACCTAACCTAACCTAACCTAACCTAACCTAACCTAACCTAACCTAACCTAACCTAACCTAACCTAACCTAACCTAACCTAACCTAACCTAACCTAACCTAACCTAACCTAACCTAACCTAACCTAACCTAACCTAACCTAACCTAACCTAACCTAACCTAACCTAACCTAACCTAACCTAACCTAACCTAACCTAACCTAACCTAACCTAACCTAACCTAACCTAACCTAACCTAACCTAACCTAACCTAACCTAACCTAACCTAACCTAACCTAACCTAACCTAACCTAACCTAACCTAACCTAACCTAACCTAACCTAACCTAACCTAACCTAACCTAACCTAACCTAACCTAACCTAACCTAACCTAACCTAACCTAACCTAACCTAACCTAACCTAACCTAACCTAACCTAACCTAACCTAACCTAACCTAACCTAACCTAACCTAACCTAACCTAACCTAACCTAACCTAACCTAACCTAACCTAACCTAACCTAACCTAACCTAACCTAACCTAACCTAACCTAACCTAACCTAACCTAACCTAACCTAACCTAACCTAACCTAACCTAACCTAACCTAACCTAACCTAACCTAACCTAACCTAACCTAACCTAACCTAACCTAACCTAACCTAACCTAACCTAACCTAACCTAACCTAACCTAACCTAACCTAACCTAACCTAACCTAACCTAACCTAACCTAACCTAACCTAACCTAACCTAACCTAACCTAACCTAACCTAACCTAACCTAACCGAACCTAACCTAACCTAACCTAACCTAACCTAACCTAACCTAACCTAACCTAACCTAACCTAACCTAACCTAACCTAACCTAACCTAACCTAACCTAACCTAACCTAACCTAACCTAACCTAACCTAACCTAACCTAACCTAACCTAACCTAACCTAACCTAACCTAACCTAACCTAACCTAACCTAACCTAACCTAACCTAACCTAACCTAACCTAACCTAACCTAACCTAACCTAACCTAACCTAACCTAACCTAACCTAACCTAACCTAACCTAACCTAACCTAACCTAACCTAACCTAACCTAACCTAACCTAACCTAACCTAACCTAACCTAACCTAACCTAACCTAACCTAACCTAACCTAACCTAACCTAACCTAACCTAACCTAACCTAACCTAACCTAACCTAACCTAACCTAACCTAACCTAACCTAACCTAACCTAACCTAACCTAACCTAACCTAACCTAACCTAACCTAACCTAACCTAACCTAACCTAACCTAACCTAACCTAACCTAACCTAACCTAACCTAACCTAACCTAACCTAACCTAACCTAACCTAACCTAACCTAACCTAACCTAACCTAACCTAACCTAACCTAACCTAACCTAACCTAACCTAACCTAACCTAACCTAACCTAACCTAACCTAACCTAACCTAACCTAACCTAACCTAACCTAACCTAACCTAACCTAACCTAACCTAACCTAACCTAACCTAACCTAACCTAACCTAACCTAACCTAACCTAACCTAACCTAACCTAACCTAACCTAACCTAACCTAACCTAACCTAACCTAACCTAACCTAACCTAACCTAACCTAACCTAACCTAACCTAACCTAACCTAACCTAACCTAACCTAACCTAACCTAACCTAACCTAACCTAACCTAACCTAACCTAACCTAACCTAACCTAACCTAACCTAACCTAACCTAACCTAACCTAACCTAACCTAACCTAACCTAACCTAACCTAACCTAACCTAACCTAACCTAACCTAACCTAACCTAACCTAACCTAACCTAACCTAACCTAACCTAACCTAACCTAACCTAACCTAACCTAACCTAACCTAACCTAACCTAACCTAACCTAACCTAACCTAACCTAACCTAACCTAACCTAACCTAACCTAACCTAACCTAACCTAACCTAACCTAACCTAACCTAACCTAACCTAACCTAACCTAACCTAACCTAACCTAACCTAACCTAACCTAACCTAACCTAACCTAACCTAACCTAACCTAACCTAACCTAACCTAACCTAACCTAACCTAACCTAACCTAACCTAACCTAACCTAACCTAACCTAACCTAACCTAACCTAACCTAACCTAACCTAACCTAACCTAACCTAACCTAACCTAACCTAACCTAACCTAACCTAACCTAACCTAACCTAACCTAACCTAACCTAACCTAACCTAACCTAACCTAACCTAACCTAACCTAACCTAACCTAACCTAACCTAACCTAACCTAACCTAACCTAACCTAACCTAACCTAACCTAACCTAACCTAACCTAACCTAACCTAACCTAACCTAACCTAACCTAACCTAACCTAACCTAACCTAACCTAACCTAACCTAACCTAACCTAACCTAACCTAACCTAACCTAACCTAACCTAACCTAACCTAACCTAACCTAACCTAACCTAACCTAACCTAACCTAACCTAACCTAACCTAACCTAACCTAACCTAACCTAACCTAACCTAACCTAACCTAACCTAACCTAACCTAACCTAACCTAACCTAACCTAACCTAACCTAACCTAACCTAACCTAACCTAACCTAACCTAACCTAACCTAACCTAACCTAACCTAACCTAACCTAACCTAACCTAACCTAACCTAACCTAACCTAACCTAACCTAACCTAACCTAACCTAACCTAACCTAACCTAACCTAACCTAACCTAACCTAACCTAACCTAACCTAACCTAACCTAACCTAACCTAACCTAACCTAACCTAACCTAACCTAACCTAACCTAACCTAACCTAACCTAACCTAACCTAACCTAACCTAACCTAACCTAACCTAACCTAACCTAACCTAACCTAACCTAACCTAACCTAACCTAACCTAACCTAACCTAACCTAACCTAACCTAACCTAACCTAACCTAACCTAACCTAACCTAACCTAACCTAACCTAACCTAACCTAACCTAACCTAACCTAACCTAACCTAACCTAACCTAACCTAACCTAACCTAACCTAACCTAACCTAACCTAACCTAACCTAACCTAACCTAACCTAACCTAACCTAACCTAACCTAACCTAACCTAACCTAACCTAACCTAACCTAACCTAACCTAACCTAACCTAACCTAACCTAACCTAACCTAACCTAACCTAACCTAACCTAACCTAACCTAACCTAACCTAACCTAACCTAACCTAACCTAACCTAACCTAACCTAACCTAACCTAACCTAACCTAACCTAACCTAACCTAACCTAACCTAACCTAACCTAACCTAACCTAACCTAACCTAACCTAACCTAACCTAACCTAACCTAACCTAACCTAACCTAACCTAACCTAACCTAACCTAACCTAACCTAACCTAACCTAACCTAACCTAACCTAACCTAACCTAACCTAACCTAACCTAACCTAACCTAACCTAACCTAACCTAACCTAACCTAACCTAACCTAACCTAACCTAACCTAACCTAACCTAACCTAACCTAACCTAACCTAACCTAACCTAACCTAACCTAACCTAACCTAACCTAACCTAACCTAACCTAACCTAACCTAACCTAACCTAACCTAACCTAACCTAACCTAACCTAACCTAACCTAACCTAACCTAACCTAACCTAACCTAACCTAACCTAACCTAACCTAACCTAACCTAACCTAACCTAACCTAACCTAACCTAACCTAACCTAACCTAACCTAACCTAACCTAACCTAACCTAACCTAACCTAACCTAACCTAACCTAACCTAACCTAACCTAACCTAACCTAACCTAACCTAACCTAACCTAACCTAACCTAACCTAACCTAACCTAACCTAACCTAACCTAACCTAACCTAACCTAACCTAACCTAACCTAACCTAACCTAACCTAACCTAACCTAACCTAACCTAACCTAACCTAACCTAACCTAACCTAACCTAACCTAACCTAACCTAACCTAACCTAACCTAACCTAACCTAACCTAACCTAACCTAACCTAACCTAACCTAACCTAACCTAACCTAACCTAACCTAACCTAACCTAACCTAACCTAACCTAACCTAACCTAACCTAACCTAACCTAACCTAACCTAACCTAACCTAACCTAACCTAACCTAACCTAACCTAACCTAACCTAACCTAACCTAACCTAACCTAACCTAACCTAACCTAACCTAACCTAACCTAACCTAACCTAACCTAACCTAACCTAACCTAACCTAACCTAACCTAACCTAACCTAACCTAACCTAACCTAACCTAACCTAACCTAACCTAACCTAACCTAACCTAACCTAACCTAACCTAACCTAACCTAACCTAACCTAACCTAACCTAACCTAACCTAACCTAACCTAACCTAACCTAACCTAACCTAACCTAACCTAACCTAACCTAACCTAACCTAACCTAACCTAACCTAACCTAACCTAACCTAACCTAACCTAACCTAACCTAACCTAACCTAACCTAACCTAACCTAACCTAACCTAACCTAACCTAACCTAACCTAACCTAACCTAACCTAACCTAACCTAACCTAACCTAACCTAACCTAACCTAACCTAACCTAACCTAACCTAACCTAACCTAACCTAACCTAACCTAACCTAACCTAACCTAACCTAACCTAACCTAACCTAACCTAACCTAACCTAACCTAACCTAACCTAACCTAACCTAACCTAACCTAACCTAACCTAACCTAACCTAACCTAACCTAACCTAACCTAACCTAACCTAACCTAACCTAACCTAACCTAACCTAACCTAACCTAACCTAACCTAACCTAACCTAACCTAACCTAACCTAACCTAACCTAACCTAACCTAACCTAACCTAACCTAACCTAACCTAACCTAACCTAACCTAACCTAACCTAACCTAACCTAACCTAACCTAACCTAACCTAACCTAACCTAACCTAACCTAACCTAACCTAACCTAACCTAACCTAACCTAACCTAACCTAACCTAACCTAACCTAACCTAACCTAACCTAACCTAACCTAACCTAACCTAACCTAACCTAACCTAACCTAACCTAACCTAACCTAACCTAACCTAACCTAACCTAACCTAACCTAACCTAACCTAACCTAACCTAACCTAACCTAACCTAACCTAACCTAACCTAACCTAACCTAACCTAACCTAACCTAACCTAACCTAACCTAACCTAACCTAACCTAACCTAACCTAACCTAACCTAACCTAACCTAACCTAACCTAACCTAACCTAACCTAACCTAACCTAACCTAACCTAACCTAACCTAACCTAACCTAACCTAACCTAACCTAACCTAACCTAACCTAACCTAACCTAACCTAACCTAACCTAACCTAACCTAACCTAACCTAACCTAACCTAACCTAACCTAACCTAACCTAACCTAACCTAACCTAACCTAACCTAACCTAACCTAACCTAACCTAACCTAACCTAACCTAACCTAACCTAACCTAACCTAACCTAACCTAACCTAACCTAACCTAACCTAACCTAACCTAACCTAACCTAACCTAACCTAACCTAACCTAACCTAACCTAACCTAACCTAACCTAACCTAACCTAACCTAACCTAACCTAACCTAACCTAACCTAACCTAACCTAACCTAACCTAACCTAACCTAACCTAACCTAACCTAACCTAACCTAACCTAACCTAACCTAACCTAACCTAACCTAACCTAACCTAACCTAACCTAACCTAACCTAACCTAACCTAACCTAACCTAACCTAACCTAACCTAACCTAACCTAACCTAACCTAACCTAACCTAACCTAACCTAACCTAACCTAACCTAACCTAACCTAACCTAACCTAACCTAACCTAACCTAACCTAACCTAACCTAACCTAACCTAACCTAACCTAACCTAACCTAACCTAACCTAACCTAACCTAACCTAACCTAACCTAACCTAACCTAACCTAACCTAACCTAACCTAACCTAACCTAACCTAACCTAACCTAACCTAACCTAACCTAACCTAACCTAACCTAACCTAACCTAACCTAACCTAACCTAACCTAACCTAACCTAACCTAACCTAACCTAACCTAACCTAACCTAACCTAACCTAACCTAACCTAACCTAACCTAACCTAACCTAACCTAACCTAACCTAACCTAACCTAACCTAACCTAACCTAACCTAACCTAACCTAACCTAACCTAACCTAACCTAACCTAACCTAACCTAACCTAACCTAACCTAACCTAACCTAACCTAACCTAACCTAACCTAACCTAACCTAACCTAACCTAACCTAACCTAACCTAACCTAACCTAACCTAACCTAACCTAACCTAACCTAACCTAACCTAACCTAACCTAACCTAACCTAACCTAACCTAACCTAACCTAACCTAACCTAACCTAACCTAACCTAACCTAACCTAACCTAACCTAACCTAACCTAACCTAACCTAACCTAACCTAACCTAACCTAACCTAACCTAACCTAACCTAACCTAACCTAACCTAACCTAACCTAACCTAACCTAACCTAACCTAACCTAACCTAACCTAACCTAACCTAACCTAACCTAACCTAACCTAACCTAACCTAACCTAACCTAACCTAACCTAACCTAACCTAACCTAACCTAACCTAACCTAACCTAACCTAACCTAACCTAACCTAACCTAACCTAACCTAACCTAACCTAACCTAACCTAACCTAACCTAACCTAACCTAACCTAACCTAACCTAACCTAACCTAACCTAACCTAACCTAACCTAACCTAACCTAACCTAACCTAACCTAACCTAACCTAACCTAACCTAACCTAACCTAACCTAACCTAACCTAACCTAACCTAACCTAACCTAACCTAACCTAACCTAACCTAACCTAACCTAACCTAACCTAACCTAACCTAACCTAACCTAACCTAACCTAACCTAACCTAACCTAACCTAACCTAACCTAACCTAACCTAACCTAACCTAACCTAACCTAACCTAACCTAACCTAACCTAACCTAACCTAACCTAACCTAACCTAACCTAACCTAACCTAACCTAACCTAACCTAACCTAACCTAACCTAACCTAACCTAACCTAACCTAACCTAACCTAACCTAACCTAACCTAACCTAACCTAACCTAACCTAACCTAACCTAACCTAACCTAACCTAACCTAACCTAACCTAACCTAACCTAACCTAACCTAACCTAACCTAACCTAACCTAACCTAACCTAACCTAACCTAACCTAACCTAACCTAACCTAACCTAACCTAACCTAACCTAACCTAACCTAACCTAACCTAACCTAACCTAACCTAACCTAACCTAACCTAACCTAACCTAACCTAACCTAACCTAACCTAACCTAACCTAACCTAACCTAACCTAACCTAACCTAACCTAACCTAACCTAACCTAACCTAACCTTTTTTTTTTTTTTTTTTTTTTTTTTTTTTTTTACTTGGGGAAATGCTTTTACGCATCCCCGCTCGAGTGGGGACAAGAGCGGGGTATGTTGGACTCGAGCGCCACGGCCGCAGCGGTGGCGCTAATACCAACTAAAACCCCAAGGTGTTCCTTCGGCGACGGCAGGTCGGACGGGGCCGCGGGACCATGCAGAGTATGCACCGCAGCCCCATCCCGCCGTTTGTCCGCCCCTGGGCGGACTCGCCTCGGGAAGGGGTCGTTAAACTGACCCCTTCCCACCTCGTGACGACGCGCCGGAACACCGGGCGCGTCGACCACCTGGAGGGTCTGTCACATTAAGTGACTAAGAAGGGGTGGCGGATGTCCCCACATCCGCCACCCCAGACCCTCCCAGCGGAGACGGCGTGCGAGCTCTGCTTGCACGCCTCCGTCTCCGCCCTCTTCGGAGCGGGGGAGCGAGGGGATCCGCCTCCCTCTCCCGCTCCTCGGCCTCTCTCTGCGACATCACTTCCTCGCAGAAAGAGGCCATCGCCTCCCAGGACCTCTCGTCGGCGACCATCCTTGCCAGGATGTTCGGCAACGAGAGGTCCCCACCCATTTCCGCGGCCAAGAACAGCCGCGGATCCGCCGCCCCCGGGCACACCTCCAGCACGTGCTGCGCCGTCTCCTCGGCGCAGCCGCACTGGTGGCAGTCCGGAGTCTCTTCCCTCCGGGCAACGCGACACAGGTACCTCCCGAAGCAACCATGCCCCGTGAGGACCTGTGTCAGCCGGAAGGAGAGACTCCCATGGCCGCGGTGCACCCAATCCCTGAGCACGGGACGGATCGCCTCGAGGAGCCGGACAGCCCCGGCTCCCCTCGTCCTGTCTTCGGCGATCCGCCGGCTCCAGGACTCGAGGGCGGCTTCTCTCGCCCTCTTCCGCCACTGCTCGACCTCCCTTGGGGCAGGCCGTAGGTCCTCCGCGCGTGCTCGCGCCCTCCGCCAATAGACGGAGGAGAGGACCTCGGCCTCAAGGTCCCAGGGGAGGGAGCCGGCCAGGGCGCAGGCCACCTCGTGGGAGAGTGTGCGGTACCCCCGACACACTCTCACCGCTAACACCCTCTGGGCTTTGTGGAGCCGGGCGACCTCCCTCGGACCCACCGATTCAGCCCATATCGGGGCCCCGTAGAGGGCCATGGATCTTACCACCGCCATATACAGGCGGCGGCAACTCCCCCCTCCTCCTCCGAGGTTCGGTAGGAGGCGGCTCAACGCAGCCGCCGTCCCCACGACCCTCGGGGTCAGGCCCTCGAAATGGGCCCCGAACCTCCACCTGCTGTCGAGCACGACGCCGAGGTACTTAAGCGTCGAGCCGACAGCAATCGACGTCCCGCCCACCACTATTTTTGAGCCTGCAGGTGGCGCCCTCCGAGGCCCATGGAAGCATATGGCCTCGGACTTATGGAGCGCCACCTCCAGGCCCAACCGCCGGATCCTGGCCACAACCGCAGCGACCGCGGCCGTGGCCAGGACAGACGCATCTCGGTACGTCTGCCCCCTCGCGGTAACCAACGTGTCGTCGGCGTAACAAACGACGCCGACGCCACGAAGGTTAGCGCCCCTCAGGACCCAATCGTACCCGACGTTCCACAGGGTGGGGCCCAATACGGACCCCTGTGGAACGCCGCGGGTCATGGGGCTCCGGCCCTCGCCCTCCTTTGTGGGGTAAACTACCTCCCGATCTGAGAGGTAGTCCCCCACGAGGCGTCGGAGGTACTGGGGTACGTTGTGCCACCCCAGTGCCCCCAATATTACGCTCCAGGGCAGGGTGTTGAACGCGTTGGCGATGTCAAGGGACACCGCCAACAACACCCCGCCACTGGAGCACGCCTCGTCGGAGAGGTCGCGGACGTGTGCTATAGCATCGATCGTCGAGCGACCCCTCCGAAACCCGAACTGGGTGTCGGCCAGGTTCGGGCCTATATCCTCGAGGTGGTTGGCGAGGCGGGCATTTACCACCCGCTCCAGGAGCTTGCCCGCCTCGTCAAGCAGCACTATTGGCCGGTATCCTGCCGGCTGGTCTGCCGGACGCCCCTCCTTCCTAAGTAGGACGAGTCGGCCCGACTTCCACCGCCTGGGGAACCGCCCTTCCCGCAGGCAGCGGTCGAGCAGGGCCTTCAGCCGCTCCCCTAGCTCCTCTTGGACGAGGGCCCACGCGCGACCGGGAATCCCATCGGGCCCCGGCGCCGTGTTCCGGGCCCTCATCCTGAGGACGGCCGCCCCCAGCTCACCCTGTGAGACCTCGGGGACGTCCTCCTCCTCCTCCTCCGTGGCAGGCGCCGGTAGGGCGGGAGGGACGAACTCGGTCCCCGGACTTCCGGGGAACAGTCCCTCAACCACCCTTTGGAGAACCGCCGGCTCGAGGGTGCTGGTCACTGGAGGGGCCCAGGGTCGCAGCTTCTGGCGAGCCCATTTGTAGGGCCGCCCCCACGGGTCCCTCTCCAGCGACTCCAGCAGCTCGTGCCAGGCCTGTGCTTTGGCCTGGCTTATTGCGACGCGGAGGGCTTTGCACGCCTCTCTGTATGTGATGTAGAGGCGGTCCAGCTCCTCCGCGTCCTGCACCCTCCTCCGGCGGTGCCGCTGGTAGCTGCGGCGTCCTACCAGGCACTGGCGGCGGAGCTCTGCGACCTCCTCGCCCCACCAATAGACCTGACGCTTGAGCTGTGGAGGCCTCGCGCGCGGCATGGCGGCGTCGCACACGCGTGCCATGGCCTCACACAGCCCATCCGCTGCGGCGTCTAGGTCTATTGCCCCCGAGGGGGGGGCACACCACGTCTGGACGATTGCGGCTTCCCGCAACAAGTCCGTGTCCAGACGGGTAAGTGCCCAGCGCCGGCCAGCCGCCGGTGGCAACCGCGGGCCCAGTCCTACTGACGACGAGGAGACGCTGAACCGGATGTACCGGTGATCGGAGAGCGTCTCCTCGTCCACCAGCACCTCCCAGTCCCGGACACGTGCTGCGAGCTCGGGGGTGGCGAGGGTCACATCGATGACCGACCCACCCGAGCGCCGCACGCACGTGTCCTCCGACCCGCGGTTGACTACGCAGAGCCCCGTCTCCGCCAGCCACTCGTCGACGGCCTCGCCCCTGGCATCAGTCCTCGAAGACCCCCACGCGGTGGATTTCGCGTTGAGGTCTCCGAGGACGATGACGGATCGGGGACGGTTCTGGCCGACCAGGGTCCCCACCTCGCCGAGAAAACTCTCGAACTCGGCGAGGACCCTGTTGGGGGAGAAATAGACCCCCACAACCACCGTCCCCCCGATCCGGGCCGCGACGTACCCCCTGCCCCTCACCACATCCTCAAGAGGAGGGGATTGGGCAGGCGACTGCGTGGTGATCGCCACCAAGCCATCCACATCTCCGGCCCAGTCCGTTCTGGGCGGGATGCGGTATGGCTCGGCGATCACGGCCACCTTGATCAACCGCTCTGCCAGGCTCTGGAGGAGGAGGTCCTGAGCCCTGGCAGAGTGGTTGAGATTCGCCTGGAGGAAAGTTAGGGCCGACATCCTAACTTTCCTCCATGGCAGCCGCCTGCTCCACTACGGGGCGAGTCGGCTGCGACCTTGCTTTGGTCGCAGCCTTCTTCTTCCGGCCCTCTATCTTGGACGGGGGCTTGGCGCAGGCCTTGCCCCCGGAGAGGTGTTCCGCCGGCTTCCCCGCGGCTGCGCACAAGGTGCAGTGGGGGGCGGCGGAGCAGCCGCTGGCCTTGTGGCCTGGTTGACCGCAGCGGTAGCATTCCCCGCTGCGGTCCACCTCGGCCTTGCACTGGGCCCTGACATGGCCCAGTGCGAGGCACCGGAAGCAGCGGCGGGGTCGGGCTTCCAGAACCTCGACCCGCGCTGCCACCCACCCTACTAGCAGCCGGTTGCCGGCCGCCACTAACTTCTTGGCGGCCACTGCAGGGCACCGCACAAAGGCGGTGCCCATACCCGCCGCACCCTTCCTGACCTCCCCGACCTTGAGGTCTAGGGGGGTGCAGCCTCCGGCCTTGGCGAGGCACTCTGTGAGTTCCTGGGCGCCGACCGAGTCGTCCAGGCCGCTGATCCGCAGATCTGCGGTGGTGACCGGCCTGGACACCCGAATTTCACTCTCGGCGCCCTGGAAGACCTCGCGGAGCTTCGAGGCCAGGGAGTCCGCTTTCTCGGCCCGCTCCGTGCCCGCCACCTCTATAATGCGGCCCCCGGTCGCCGCTGCCCTCATCTTCAGCGGCGGAAAGCCGCTGAGGTCCAGCTTGGACCTGGCCTCACCCAGCACTCTGGTGTAGTCCAGGCCCTTTTCTGCCGCCCCCGGCAGCAGTGTGATAACCACTGCTGCCGTTCGCTGGGGGCGGATCCTGACCTTCTTGGCCTGCTTCTTTGCCGGGGCCTGTTTTCCGGTTTTGGGCCTCTCCGGCTGTGCGGCCTTTGCGGGCCGCGGCTGCTGGGCCTTCGGTCTAACGGTCGACCTCCTGACCACCTCCGTCCAGGCCTCGGTGAGAGGCGGTGGCACAGGGGCAGGCAGGGCAGCCGCTTGCGGGCGTTCAGCTGCAGGGGCCGAAGACTTTCCCTTGCCCTTGCCCTTACTGGGTTTGGGCGTCGGGACCTGCTCCAATGTGGGCGCAGGGGGAAGTGCCGCATCTCGCCGACGGTCCGCGGCCAGAGGAGGGCGGATCCTCTTCTCCGGTAGGAGGCGCTCCTCCAGTGCCTCTAGTCGGGCACTCAGCATTCCGCCCACCTGTCGCAGGATCGCCTGTTCCAGGTTTTCCGGCGGACCCGAGGCTCCCGAGGCCTGCGGAGGAGTGGAGGTTCGCGCCTCTCTCATCTCCTTCCGGAGCTCCAACATCTCCTTCCGGAGCTCCGCCACTTCCTCCCGGAGGCGCGCATTGGCAGCCTGCAGTTTCCGGGTCTCCTCTGTTGAGGACCTCTTCTGCAGGACTGCCATTGCCTCTTGCACAGTCTGGGCCGCCTCCTTAAGGTGACGCTGGAAGGTCCCCTTCAAGTTGCCAGACTTTGTGGCCACCGTATTTATCATGGCCACGGAGGCCATCACCTTCTTAGAGAGATCAGAGGCAAGGTCCTCCGATCCCTCCGATGTCGGCTCGGACAATTGCTCGGCCGACTTGCTGGAGCGCAGGGTCAGGGCCAGCTCCCCGACCTCCTTTTCCGCCTGCAGCTCCAGCTCCTGCCTCTGGGCGGCGACCAAAGCCGCCTTGGCCTGGGCGAGGCCGACGTACTCGCCTGTGGTAGGCGGTCGGCCTCTGCCTCGTCGCGCTGGCGTTGGCGTTTTCTTCGCCGGAGCGTCAGCTTCCTCTTCAGAGCCAGGGCCGCTGGCCCCGCTCGTCCCTTCGCGAGATCTGGCTCGCTTCAGCCAGCACCTCACATTGGTTCTGTCAGGTGACATGCTCGTCACCGACACCATACTCCTACATGAGGAGTCGGAATCCTCCGCGTTTTCGGGGCTGAGCCCCCGCCCTTCGTCATAAGTTTGTTTATTTTTAGACTTTTCCATACTAAATCCCACGAGTAGGGTCGATGTAAAAGTCCACTCCCGGGTGACGCCCATTCCGGGAGCAAGGGTACATACTATGGAGGGCCCCAGGTATCCATAGGTTTTTACGGGTTTTCTCCCGGGTTTTTTATGTCGAGCTTGCCTGCTCTGGGACCGGCCAATAAAGGCAAGTCCCCTTCGGCCCTAACACATACCACCACGTACCACCCTTAGCGCGAACGGGGGTCTTTGCGATGGCAGTGCGGAACCGGGTGGAGGAAGAGCGCACCTCCCTCCAAGGACGCTGGCCAGAAGATTTCTCCCCGGGCCCACTCGGCGGCAGTGTAAGTGCACGCCGAGCACGTCCCCGACTTGCGCCGCCGCTACTCAGCATAAGGCTGAGACGCCGGCCAAGCCCCGCAGCCACTCAAGGCCGCCAAGACTCACCCACCGCTACCCGGACTATCCAGGGCGCCGGGTGAGCCTACCCCCTCCGGAAGGCCTAAAGGCCCCCCCAAACGCCGTCCACGGACGACCCCCCACGTCCGGACCCCCGTCCGGACTGCCTTCTATGCCAGCTCCAGATAAAAGCTCTGGAGCGTGCGAAGAAGGCCCCCCCGACTTGCACCGCCGCTACCCAGCATAAGGCTGGGACGCCGGCCAAGCCCCGCAGCCATTCAAGGCCGCCACAGGCTCGCACCGCCGCTTCCCGGACTCTCCAGGGCGCCGGTCGAGCCTCCTCCTCGGGTCCTCTTAGTTTCCCCGCAGCTATCTGGCCGCAGGTACTTAGCCCCCCCGCCACGACAAGGCGGGACCCACTGGGGGGGAACCTAACCTAACCTTTTTTTTTTTTTTTTTTTTTTTTTTTTTACTTTGGGAAATGCATTTACGCATCCCCGCCGTGTGGGGACACGAGCGGGGTATGTCGGACTCAAGCGCCACGGCCTCGGCAGTGACGCTAATACCGACTAAAACCCAAAGGTGTTCCACCGCTGCAGCACGTCGGACGGGGGCCGCGGGACCATGCAGAGTATGCACCGCAACCCCCTCCCGCCGCCTGCCCGCCCCTGGGCGGACCCGCCTCGGGGAAGCACCCCCTTCCCCCCCTTGGTACGACGCGCCGGAACACCGGGCGCGTCGTCCACCCCTGGGGGTCTGTCACGACTGTGACTAAAGGGACGGATGTCCACCACATCCGCCCCCCAGACCCCCCGACTCGCGTCGCCGCTACCCAGCATAAGGCTGGGACGCCGACCGAGTCCCGCGGCCACTCAAGGCCGCCAAGGCTCGCACCGCCGCTACCCGGAATGTCCAGGGCGCCGGACGAGCCTACCCCCTCCGTCCGGACATCGTCCGGACCGCCTTCTACGCGCGCTCCAGATAAAAGCTCTGGGGCGTGCGGAGAAGGCCCCCGGGCCCTACAGCACTACTCTCCAAGGAGAGTTGGGTGAGAGGGCCCCGACTTGCGCCGCCGCTACCCAGCATAAGGCTGGGACGCCGGCCAAGCCCCGCAGCCACTCAAGGCCGCCAAGGCTCGCACCGCCGCTACCCGGACTGTCCGGGGCGCCGGGCGAGCCTACCCCCTCCGGGGAGGCGTAAAGCCTCCCCAACTCACGGTCGCAGAGGATAGGGAGAGCGGCGCACCGTAATACCGGCACTCCTCTTCCCCTGCGACCCCACCGCACCGCCATTCAACGGTGGCGGCCCCGTATCCCTCAGCTGCAGTGCGAACCCCCACACTGCAGCCCACCTCAGTTGCGGCGCCAACCCCACCGCAACCTACCGGCCGCTTCGACTGGGCCCGGGAAGCACAGCCCGGAAGAAGCGGCCCCACCTCGGGTTCCTCTTTGCTTCACCGTGGGTGCCGAATCCACGGCTACTGAGCCCCCCCGCCGCGACAAGGCGGGAACCCATTGGGGGGGAACCTTTTTTTTTTTTTTTTTTTTTTTTTTTTTTACTTTGGGAAATGCATTTACGCATCCCCGCCGTGTGGGGACACGAGCGGGGTATGTCGGACTCGAGCGCCACGGCCTCAGCAGTGGCGCTAATACCGACTAAAACCCAAAGGTGTTCCACCGCTGCGGCAAGTCGGACGGGGGCCGCGGGACCATGCAGAGTATGCACCGCAGCCCCCTCCCGCCGCCTGCCCGCCCCTGGGCGGGCCCGCCTCGGGAAGACCCCCTTCCCCTCCCCTTGGTACGACGCGCCGGAACACCGGGCGCGTCGTCCACCCCTGGGGGTCTGTCACGGCTGTGACTAGAAGGACGGATGTCCCCACATCCGCCCCCCAGACCCCCCGACTCGCGTCGCCGCTACCCAGCATAAGGCCGGGACGCCGACCGAGCCCCGCAGCCACTCAAGGCCGCCAAAGACTCGCACCGCCGCTACCCGGAATGTCCAGGGCGCCGGGCGAGCCTACCCCCTCCGTCCGGACCTCGTCCGGACCGCCTTCTACACGCGCTCCAGATAAAAGCTCTGGGGCGCGCGGAGAAGGCCACCGGGCCCTACAGCACCTGCTCTCAAAGGAGAGGTGGGTGAGAGGGCCCCGACTTGCGCCGCCGCTACCCAGCATAAGGCTGGGACGCCGGCCAAGCCCCGCAGCCACTCAAGGCCGCCAAGGCTCGCACCGCCGCTACCCGGACTGTCCGGGGCGCCGGGCGAGCCTACCCCCTCCGGGGAGGCGTAAAGCCTCCCCAACTCACGGTCGCAGAGGATAGGGAGAGCGGCGCACCGTAATACCGGCACTCCTCTTCCCCTGCGACCCCACCGCACCGCCATTCAACGGTGGCGGCCCCGTATCCCTCAGCTGCAGTGCGAACCCCCACACTGCAGCCCACCTCAGTTGCGGCGCCAACCCCACCGCAACCTACCGGCCGCTTCGACTGGGCCCGGGATCCACAGCCCGGAAGAAGCGGCCCCACCTCGGGTTCCTCTTTGCTTCACCGTGGGTGCCGAATCCACGGTTACTGAGCCCCCCCGCCGCGACAAGGCGGGAACCCACTGGGGGGGATTGGGGGGGAACCTTTTTTTTTTTTTTTTTTTTTTACTTGGGGAAATGCTTTTACGCATCCCCGCTCGAGTGGGGACAAGAGCGGGGTATGTTGGACTCGAGCGCCACGGCCGCAGCAGTGGCGCTAATACCAACTAAAACCCCAAGGTGTTCCTTCGGCGACGGCAGGTCGGACGGGGCCGCGGGACCATGCAGAGTATGCACCGCAGCCCCATCCCGCCGTTTGTCCGCCCCTGGGCGGACTCGCCTCGGGAAGGGGTCGTTAAACTGACCCCTTCCCACCTCGTGACGACGCGCCGGAACACCGGGCGCGTCGACCACCTGGAGGGTCTGTCACTTTACGTGACTAAGAAGGGGTGGCGGATGTCCCCACATCCGCCACCCCAGACCCTCCCAGCGGAGACGGCGTGCGAGCTCTGCTTGCACGCCTCCGTCTCCGCCCTCTTCGGAGCGGGTGAGCGAGGGGATCGACCTCCCTCTCCCGCTCCTCGGCCTCCCTCTGCGACATCACCTCCTCGCAGAAAGAGGCCATCGCCTCCCAGGACCTCTCGTCGGCGACCATCCTTGCCAGGATGTTCGGCAACGAGAGGTCCCCACCCATTTCCGCGGCCAGAAAGAGCCGCGGATCCTCCGCCCCCGGGCACACCTCCAGCACGTGCTGCGCCGTCTCCTCGGCGCAGCCGCACTGGTGGCACTCTGAAGTCTCCTCCCTCCGGGCCACGCGACGCAGGTACCTCCCGAAGCAACCGTGCCCCGAGAGTACCTGCGTCAGCCGGAAGGAGAGACTTCCGTGGCCGCGGTGCACCCATGCCCCAAGTACGGGGCGGATCGCCTCCAGGAGACGGACAGCTCCGGCTCCCCTCCTCCGGTCTTGGGCGATCCGCCGGCTCCACGATTCGAGGGCGGCCGATCTCGCCCTCTTTCGCCACTGCTCGACCTCCCGTAGGGCAGGCCGTAGGTCCTCCGCGCGTGCCCGCGCCCTCCGCCAGTACACGGAGGAGAGGACCTCGGCCTCAAGGTCCCACGGGAGGGAGCCGGCCAGGGCACAGGCCACCTCGTGGGAGAGTGTGCGGTACCCCCGACACACTCTCACGGCCATCACCCTCTGGCCTCTGTGGAGCCGGGCGACCTCCCCCGGACCCAACGATCCGGCCCATATTGGGGCCCCGTAAAGGGCCATCGACCGGACCACCGCCATATACAGGCGGCGGCAGGTCCCCCCTCCCCCTCCGAGGTTCGGTAGGAGGCGGCTCAGCGCAGCCGCCGTCCCCACGACCCTCGGGGTCAGCCCCTCGAAGTGGGCCCCGAACCTCCATCTACTGTCGAGCACGACGCCGAGATACTTCAGCGTCGCGCCGACAGCAATGGAGGTTCCGCCCACCACTATCTTTGAGCCTGCAGGTGGCGCCCTCCGAGGCCCGTGGAAACAGATGGCCTCGGATTTATGGAGCGCCACCTCCAGGCCCAACCGCCGGATCCGGGCCACCACCGCAGCGACCGCGGCGGTGGCCAGGACAGACGCATCTCTATACGTCTGCCCCCTCGCGGTAACCAACGTGTCGTCAGCGTAACAAACGACGCTGACGCCACGAAGGTTAGCGCCCCTCAGGACCCAATCATACCCGACGTTCCACAGGGTGGGGCCCAATACGGACCCCTGTGGAACGCCGCGGGTCATGGGGCTCCGGCCCTCTCCCTCCTTTGTGGGGTAGACTACCTCCCGATTGGAGAGGTAGTCCCCCACGAGGCGTCGGAGGTACTGGGGTATCTTGTGCCACCCCAGCGCCCCCGATATTACGCTCCAGGGCAGGGTGTTGAACGCGTTGGCGATGTCAAGGGACACCGCCAACAACACCCCGCCGCTGGAGCACGCCTCGTCGGAGAGGTCGCGGACGTGCGCTATAGCGTCGATCGTCGAGCGACCCCTCCGAAACCCAAACTGGGTGTCGGCTAGGTTTGGGCCAACGTCCTCGAGGTGGTTGACGAGGCGGGCATTCACCACTCGTTCCAGGAGCTTGCCCGCCTCGTCAAGCAGCACAATCGGGCGATACCCCGCCGGCTGGTCCGCCGGGCGCCCCTCCTTCCTCAGCAGGACCAACCGGCCCGACTTCCACCGCCTGGGGAACCTACCTTCCCGCAGGCAGCGGTCGAGCAGCGCCCTCAGGCGCTCCCCTATCTCCTCCTGGACGAGGGCCCACGCACGACCGGGAATCCCATCGGGCCCCGGCGCCGTATTCTTGGCCCTCATCCTAAGGACGGCCGCCCCCAGCTCGCCCTGCGAGACCTCGGGGACGACCTCCTCTTCCTCCTCCGCCGTGGCAGGCGCCGGTAGGGCGGGAGGGACGAATTCGGTCCCCGGACTACCGGGGAACAGTCCCTCGACCACCCTACGGAGGACCGCCGGCTCGAGGGTGCTGGTCACTGGAGGGGCCCAGGGTCGCAGTTTTTGGCGGGCCCATTTGTAGGGCCGCCCCCACGGGTCCCTCTCCAGCGACTCGAGCAACTCAGTCCAGGCCCACGCCTTGGCCTGGCTGATCTCGACGCGGAGGGCCTTACACACCTCTCTGTAGGCGATGTAGAGGCGGTCCAGCTCCTCCGCGTCCTGCACCCTCCTCCGGCGGTGCCGCTGGTAACAGCGGCGCGCTACCAGGCACTGGCGGCGGAGCTCTGCGACCCCCTCGCCCCACCAGTAGACCTGACGCTTGGACTGTGGAGGCCTCGCGCGCGGCATGGCGGCGTCGCACACGCGTACCATGGCCTCACACAGTCCATCCGCAGCGGCGTCCAGGTCTACTTCCTCCGAGGGGGGGGCACTCCACGTCTGGACAATTGCGGCTTCCCGCAGCAGGTCCGTGTCCAGACGGGTCAGTGCCCAGCGCCGGCCAGCCGCCAGTGGCAGCCGAGGGGCCCGTCCTACTAACGACGAGGAGACGCTGAATCCGATATACCTATGGTCGGAGAGCGTCTCCTCGTCCACTAGAACCTCCCAGTCCCGAACACGTGCTGCGAGCTCGGGGGTGGCAAGGGTCACGTCGATGACCGACCCACCCGAGCGTCGCACGCACGTGTCCTCCGACCCCCGGTTGACGATGAGCAGCCCCGTCTCCGCCAGCCACTCCTCGACGGCCTCGCCCCTGGCATCAGTCCTCGAAGACCCCCACGCGGTGGATTTCGCGTTGAGGTCTCCGAGGACGATGACGGATCGGGGACGGTTCTGGCCGACCAGGGTCCCCACTTCGCCGAGAAAACTCTCGAACTCGGCGAGGACCCTGTTGGGGGAGAAGTATACCCCCACAACCACCGTCTCTCCGATCCGGGCCGCGACATATCCCCTTCCCCTCACCACATCCTCGAGGGGAGGGGATTGAGCAGGCGACTGTGTGGTGATCGCCGCCACGCCATCCAGATCTCCAACCCAGTCAGTCCTGGGCGGGATCCGGTATGGCTCGGCGATCACGGCCACCTTGATCAACCGCTCTGCCAGGCTCTGGAGGAGGAGGTCCTGAGCCCTGGCAGAGTGGTTGAGATTCGCCTGGAGGAAAGTTAGGGCCGACATCCTAACTTTCCTCCATGGCAGCCGCCTGCTCCACAACGGGGCGAGTCGGCGGCGACCTTACTTTGGTCGCAGCCTTCTTCTTTCTGTTCTCTACTTTGGACGGGGGCTTGGCGCAGGCCTTGCCCCCGGAGAGGTGGTCCGCCGGCTTCCCCACGGCTGCGCACAAGGTGCAGTGGGGGGCGGCGGAGCAGCCGCTGGCCTTGTGGCCAGTTTGACCGCAGCGGTAACATTCCCCGCTGCGGTCCACCTCGGCTTTACACTGGGCCCTGACGTGGCCCTGTGCAAGGCACCGGAAGCAGCGGCGGGGTCGGGCCTCCAGGACCTCAACCCGCGCCGCAACCCACCCCACCAACAGCCGGTTGCCGGCCGCCACAATCTTTCTGGCGGCCACTGCAGGGCACCGCACGAAGGCAGTGCCCATGCCCGCCGCCCCCTTTCGAACCTCTCCAACCTTCAGGTCTGGAGCGGTACAGCCTCCGGCCCTGGCGAGGCACTCGGTCAGCTCCTGGGCGCTGACCGAGTCGTCCAGGCCGCTCACCCGCAGATCAGCGGTGGTGACCGGCCTGGACACCCGGATTTCCCCTTCGGCACCCTGGAACACCTCCCGCAGTTTTGAGGCCAGAGAGTCGGCTTTCTCCGACCTCTCTGTGCCCGACACCTCGATGATGCGGCCCCCGGTCGCCGCCGCTCTCATCTTCAGCGGCGGGAAGCCGCTGAGGTCTAGCTTTGACCGGGCCTCACCCAGCACCCTGGTGAAGTCCAGGCCTTTTTCTGCCGCCCCCGGCAGCAGCGTAATGACTACCGCTGCCGTGCGCTGGGGGCGGATCTTAACCTTCTGCGGCTTTTTCTTCGCTTGGGCCTGGGCCTGGTTGCCCGTCTTGGGCCTCTCCGTTCTCTCCGTGGGTGTGGCCTTAACGGGCCGCGGCTGCTGGGCCTTTGGTCTGGCGGTGTTTCTTCTCACGACCTCCGTCCAGGCCTCGGTGAGAGGCGGTGGTGGAGGGGCGGGAATGGCAGCCGCTTCCGAGCGATCGGCTACCGGCGCTGAGGGCTTAGAGGCCTTTCCCTGGCCCTTGCCCTTATTGGGTTTGGGCGTCGGGGTCTGCTTCAAGGTGGGCGCAGGGGGAGGTGCCGCATCTCGCCGACGGTCCGCAGCCAAAGGCGGGCGGATGCGTTTCTCCGGCAGGAGGCGTTCTTCCAGTGCCTCAAAGCGGGCACTGATCATCCCGCCCACCTGCCGCAGAATTGCCTGCTGCAACTCCTCCGCCGGACGAGACTGTGATCCCGTGGCCTGCGGAGGAGTGGAGGTCAGCGCCTTTCTCGTCTCTGCACGGAGCTCAGCCATTTCCTTCCGGAGCTCCGCGACTTCCTCCCGGAGGCGCGCGTTGGCAGCCTGCAGCTTTCGGGTCTCCTCTGTTGAGGACCTCTCCTGCAGTACTGCCAGCGCCTCCTGAACTGTCTGGGCCGCCTCCTTGAGGTGTCGTTGGAACGTACCCTTTAAGTTCCCCGATTTGGTGGCCACCGTGTTTATGACGGCCACGGAAGCCATCACCTTTTTACAGATGTCGGAGGCAAGCTCCTCCGGCCCCTCCGATGTCGACACGGGCAGTTGCTCCGCCGCCGACTTGCTGGAGCGCAGCGTCAGGGCCAACTCCCCGACCTCCTGCTCCGCCTGCAGCTCCAGCTCCTGCCGTTTAGCGGCGACTAGGGCCGCCTTGGCCTGGGCGAGGCCGACGTATTCGCCTGTAGTTGGCGGTCGGCCTCTGCCTCGTCGCGCTACCGGCGCTGTAGGCGTTTTCTTGGACGCCGGAGCGTCTCCTCCCTCGTCCTCCGAGCCGGGGCCACTAGCCCCGCTCTTTGAATCGCAAGATCTGGCTCGCTTGAGCCAGAACCTCGCACTTGCTCTGTCGGGTGACATACTGGTCACCGAGACCATGCTCCTGCATGAGGAGTCCGAATCCTCCGCGTTTTCGGGGCTAAGCCCCCGCCCTTCGTCATAAATAAGTTTAGGTTTTGAATTTTCCATAGTTATTCCCACGATTAGGGTCGATCTAAACGTCCACTCCCGGGTGACGCCCATTCCGGGAGCAAGGGTACATACTATGGAGGTCCCCAGGTATCCATAGGTTTTTACGGGTTTTCTCCCGGGTTTTTTATGTCGAGCTTGCCTGCTCTGGGACCGGCCAATAAAGGCAAGTCCCCTTCGGCCCTAACACATGCCACCACGTACCACCCTTAGCGCGAACGGGGGTCTTTGCGATGGCAGTGCGGAACCGGGTGGAGGAAGAGCGCACCTCCCTCCAAGGACGCTGGCCAGAAGATTATTGGGGGGGAACCTAACCTAACCTAACCTAACCTAACCTAACCAGTCGCGGGCCACCTTCCGACCCGAACGCGTCTAATAATTGCCCGGAATTTTGCTCCGACATTTTTTTTTTTTTTTTTTTTTTTTTTATAATAAATTTTAACAGTGAAAAATCAAAAGTGCAAGGTTTTCTGTGCCAAATAGTGGAGTGTTGTATATGTGCGTCTTCGTCTCGACGAGCCCTATCAGACGGTGTTTTTCCCGGGCTCGAGAGTTGAACGGTTCTCGAGATATCCTCGAAGAACCGCGAAAACCTCGCCCGGGCCACCTTTGGAGCTGAACGCTGCGAGATCGAGATCTATAGCACCCACTTTCTTGAGTGCAAGAAGTTGCACACTGACAAGGAGCATCGGGAAATAATTTTTCCGGATTTTTCCCGGCCACTTCGCTGAACAAAACTGAAGAAAATACGAATTTTCGCTGACACGCGGTACCCGATCCTGAAGGATCCCACAGGATCTGACTAAGTAACTGGAAGAGGAGTATAGATAGCAGCCGGGAGCCACTTCCCGCTTCCAGATCGGACCCCCGGGACCGGAGATACGAATTCTTAAAGTTAAGTGGACTTTTTGACGGCATTATCTCCTAAAGCAGATCTACAACCCTTATTTTTTAATTCATTTTAAAATAGTACCTTAGACTCTCTAATAGTGTATCAAAATTAAAAAAATTTAATCTATGATAGTTCGTTAGGAATTAAATTAAATAGTTTTTCAGAAAACACGCGGTGGGTTAAAACAACCCCCTACCACCCCTGAAAAATTTTTACAGTATTCAGGACCAAAAGTTGTAAATAATATATTTTTTGTGGATTTTTAAAACAAACTGCTTAGGAGATAAAAATTAATTTATAGTTTTAGGTTAAGACTTACGATATAAATCGGACCTTGACTAAAGTCAAATTTCGGGTGGCCCCCCGGATATTTAAGAAAAAATTGACATTGGGGCAAAGGGCTGGATACCTACGGAATTAAGTCCCGTTGTAATCATATTTTTAAGTGCTATATCCCAGGAGTTGTTCGGTTTTGAAAACACCTCAACGTATATTTGTGCATTCACCAGGGGTAAATATTCTAGGGGTTGTAACCTGTGACTCAGGGGGTGAAATACAGTTCTGCCGCCGCAGAAGTTATTTTTTGCGGCAGACGAATTCATAGACACCAAAAACTCGCCCCTACGTTGAGTTTCCGAGTGTGACGTTTTCAAAATCGAATTACGTAAATATTTTACCAAACGAAAATTTCAATTGTTAAAGTTTTGTGAATAAACAGAAAGCTATAGATCTTCGGAATTTTGTATAGTAGCACCTTGAAATAAAATATTTATATAATTGCACATTTCAGTAGAAGCATATTTTTAAGTTTTTTTAGATTTTTCCCTTTTGTCGTTTCGGGAAAACAGCATTTTTAGGCGGACCTAGTTTGTTTATCAAACCGCACAATAAAATTGTACATAGTTTTAGTTCCGTATTTCTTGTCGGGATTGCGCTGCTCCAAGGATACATACTAGTACGCCGACTTCTGGGACAGTTGAAAACTGTGTCCGGAAGGTCACTCGCTTGATGGTTAGCGCCTCTCGGACAGTCGGGTGAAAAACTTTGGAGCACTGTATCTCCGAAACTAGAGTAGTTGGAAACTTTTTGAAAGCGGTTAAGAGGTTGGTTGTGCCCAAACCCTTCACCCCCCCCCTCATTTTGAACCCCCTCACCCCGCAAAATTTCAGTTGAGAAATTTGATTTACTGAAATAACACGTCTATTCCGATACCCGAAACTCCCCCCCCCCCGCAAATTACCCCCCCTCCTAAATTTGTATTCTAAAATTCAATAGATTGGACTGGTTTAACGCAACATTGTGCAAAAAGCTTGGCTTCAGGGATAAGAAATTTTCAGCACTTTTTCCTGAAAGTCGATTATCTCGGAAACTAAGCGTCTGGGACCATTTTTGACAAAACCTTGCATATATAGACGAAGTCTATATATGCAAGTATTGGTCCCCGCCCAAATTCCCCCCCCCCTACAAATTAACCCCCCCTCCCCTCCTAAATTTTTATTCTAAATTCAATAGATTGGACTAGCCTAACGTAAAATTTGGACGAAAAGCTTGGCTTCGGGATAAGAAATTTTCAGCACTTTTTCCTGAAAGTCGATTATCTCGGAATCTAAGCGTCTGGGACCATTTTTGACAAAACCTTGCATATATAGACGAAGTCTATATATGCAAGTATTGGTCCCCGCCCAATTTCCCCCCCCCCCCGCAAATACCCCCCCCCCCCCCAAATATTATTGTTAGATTCTGAAGTCTGTGTGTATTTTAATAGATTAAACTAGTTATTTTTAACATTGGAGGATTAACATTGTACACTGACAATCTCGTACCACTCTGACCGAGGCTCTTTTGGCCGCTCGCAGCAAACCAAAGGTGTTTATTGCCTATTTTATACACAAGCGATACTCACCTGACAACAGCTCCTGAAGCTCTGCTTGACGCTCGACCGGCTCGCAAACGGTAGAGAACCCCTCGGGTGACTGCCGCTTGTTGGTCCACAGGAACACCTGAAACAGAAAACAAAAATTAGAAACTAATAACTAGGATAACTATATAACTATTGACTATATTTTGATTTATACATTTTAAATTAAAATATACAAATTTATATACAATTTTATAGACATTAATATATTTACAACTTATACAAATTTACGACTAATTATAAAACTTTAAAATAATCTCGCGAGCGATCCCAGAAAAAGAAATCCTCGAAATAAAAATGTTTCGATCACCGATCAAGACCGATTCCAACAAGGTAGACTCAAACGCGACGATAACGCTGACCGGGCCGCACACAGAGACAGCAGGACCTGTAACAAAAAGTGTTAGGCGTAGTATCGGTGATTGGGAGACCGGAATCCCGGACCATAGCCGATCAACCTCAAGGTCCCCTCTAAAAGATCTTAAAGCCACGGGGCCACCTAAACCAGCAGTGCGAAGGATGTCCACAGAGGTGATGGTGAGCCCTCCGAAACAAACAAGCTCAAAGGCCACGGACAGGGTTGCCGAAGCGCGTCACCTTCAAATAAAGGTTAAGCAACACCTCAAAGCCTCCAGAAATACCAAAAAGGAGATAATAGAAGCGGTTACAGAGGCGGTGGATCGCCTATACCTGCTGATAAAGGAGCTGAGCTCCATTAAAAGCCAGAGCGCCGCTGTGCAGCCTCTGAAACCGCAAGAAGAAGAAAAGAAAGTGTCTGAAAACAGAGAGGAAGAGAAACTGAAAGAAAGAAAATGGGAAGATATGATTGGAAAACACATGGAGCTTATTAAGGAAAACAACGAAAGGATGGAGAGTCTAAAAGAAGAGCTAAAGAAAAAGACATACGCAAGTGTGGCGGCGGAGACCACCCGGATGCAGATGCCGACGCACACGGCACTGCATTCGGTGGTCGTCACCGCCAAGGACGAAACTGAAACAGGAGAAGAGGTTTTAGAAAGAATAAGGAAAGCAGTGAACGCAACGGAAGGAGGCATCGAGGTAGAGAAAATAAGAAAGGCTAAAGATAGGAAGGTTATAGTTGGGTGCAGAACGGAAGAGGAAAGACGGAAAGTAAGAGAAAGGCTAAATCAAGCAAGGGAACTAAATGTCGAAGACATTAAGAACAAAGATCCCCTGGTGATCCTCAGGGACGTCCTCCAGCACAATAGTGAGGAGGATGTTATTAAAGCCCTGAGGACACAAAACAAGGGCCTCTTCAAGGACCTATCGAAGGAAGACGACAGAGTGACAATCGCGTATAAAAAACGCACAAGAAATCCGCACACACATCACATAGTCATCAGAGTCTCTCCGAAATTGTGGCAGCGCATGACCCAAGCCGAGGCAGTCCACGTAGATCTCCAGAGGGTACGGGTGTCGGACCAGTCGCCTCTGGTCCAGTGCTCGCTCTGCCTCGGTTATGGGCACGGTCGGCGCTTCTGCAAAGAGACTCTGGAGAAGTGCAGCCATTGCGGAGGACCCCACCTAAAGACACAATGTGCGGATTGGCTCGCTGGTGTGACCCCATCCTGCTGCAACTGCATGCACGCCAAAGCAGAAAAAACAGATCACAATGCTTTCAGCCAGGAGTGCATGATCAGACGGAAGTGGGACGCGCTCGCTAGGACTGCAATAGCATATTGCTAAGGTGGTCCCACGCGCCAATCAAGCTCGGAAAAGCAATAGGCCGTACCTCGTAACCCAAGCGAACCTCCAACGGAAACAACGATTAACAGACGACATTATGCTTGAGGCTTACAAAAAGGGGGCGGCATTTGCTATGCTGCAGGAGCCATATGTCGGGGGCAAGGGCAGAATGGGAAACTACAGAGGCACAAGAATTTTCCAAAATACCAACCAAGGAGACGGTACTGTCAAATCAGCAATAGCAGTTTTTGATAACGACCTGGATGTTATTCAGTACCCAAACTTCACCACCAACAACATCGCTGTGGTGAAAATTAGAACGAGTGCCTGGGAAATTGTTGTGGTCTCATTCTACCTGGAGCCTAGACCGACACCAATCGAACCATACCTGCAGCAGCTGAGCGAGATAAAGCAACACTTCGGTCAGAGGATCATCATGGGAGGCGATTCGAACGCCAAAAACGCGTGGTGGGGGAGTCCCGTACTGGACAGTAGAGGTGAGGACATGGCTGGAACCCTGGATGATCTGAGCATGCAGGTACTCAACGCAGGCAGCATTCCAACCTACGACACGATAAGAGGGGGTATACGGTATACCAGTTATGTGGACATTACGGTCTGCACACCGGACATGCTTCACTACGTGGACGACTGGAAAATCGACGAAGGGATGACTACATCGGATCACAACACCATTTTATTTAAGATCAACCAAATTAGATCAAAAGGTATTGACATAGCTAGAACTACAAGAATATACAATAGTAAGAAAGCGAACTGGCACCAATTTCATTTGAAAATGGCCCAGTTGCTGGAAGTAAATAAAATAAATAGCGCGGCAGTAAATAGCATACAAAATAAAATAGAACTAGAGAAATTAATAGAAACATATATAAATATAGTAACAGAAACATGCGATAACAGTATACCGAAATTAAAACATAAAAATACAGTAAACTTACCATGGTG
>CANPUS010000004.1:0-30154 GCA_947579745.1 Apocheima hispidaria
GGTACCGTCCATGGCGATGGTACGCACGGTGTTCTCTCCCAGATGCTGTGCTACCTCCAGCACCAGTCGTGGCTGCCGGTTCTGCACTTCCAGCGCATTCAGGATGGGCGGCAGGTTGTCCTCGAACTGCACGTCCACGACGGCGCCGATGACGGCGACCACCTTACCATGCCCTAGGCCTGCTGATGCGCCCGATGCCTTGGCTGCATAATCCCTCTTGTTGACTGACACAGCAGCAATTTTGCCACATTCTGTCAGAGTTTTTTCGGCCAAAGACTTAGCGGCGAGGAAGCCGCTACCAACTCTACTTACAGCCCCCAACATTTTTGAAAAACTGATTCTTTTGGGCCAAAAAATAGGTGGTCGCCCTAAATTATGTAATAACCTCTTTCTTAAAAAATACGGGCACGGCTGGATTCAGAATCTCGGAAAGTTATTGTCTATGGAAATTAAAAATATAGTAATACTACTTTTCCAAAAGTATACTACCCTATGAAATTTTCTTAAAATAATAATATCAATAATAAAAATAATCATTTGATTATTGGATAAATTAATCAAATTGAAGCAACAAATACGTAAGTACATACAGAATTTTCTCATAAGGGACGGTAAATATTGAAAACCAAAAGGACCCAACCAAGAATACATGTCAGTCGAACTGAAAATATAATTATGGTATTTTCGCGTAGTATCTGGCCTTAAGATACTACAAAAATATATCTATATCTATGTGTTTGTGTGGTATGCAACCTAGTTTTCGTTTATGCCAGCTCTGTGACTGTCTGTCATAAATTATTATTCCTAATATTCTATGCCGTATTTTTGTCGATTACCATTTTGAATGAGACGTTTTCCAAAAAACAAGAAATCCTGGTTATAAAAGTACCCAATAGATGGCGTTAGATGTACCTTGAGTTTTTTCTGTCACTGTGATGACATTAAAGACAAAAAATGTACGTGTGCCTTTTTTTCTCGTGTTTTTTGGCTCGACATGTGTATTTAGACAATTTCAAGTAACGTAACTATGTATTTGACTTCATTTGAAATATTACAATAGTTGACACTGGCTAAATACACAACGTGTGGAGCCAAAATTTACGATTTAAAAAATAAACATAAAATATTTCGACAGAAATGACAATGACAGGTAAAACGATAGGTCTGTTACGCCATCTAGTAAGTATTTTAGAACTACATTTTTTTTTTTTTGAAAACGCCTCATTAGTGAGGGCACAGGATCTCTCTAATTTAGAATTTAATGGGAGTGAGAGTGACCGAGATTATATCGAGCGCACAGGAATAGGGTCCCAGAGAGTCATGAAATAATGGTACAAATAGTATACTACGAAATATATATACTACTATATATACTACGAAATCTAGCACTGACTACGGGCTCAGAAAAAGCAAAGACTACGGACAAAAAAAATATTGATCGTTCTTTGGATTCGTCACAGGATTCACAGATCACGAATTATTTCATTCGCTTCTAGATTGCGCGCATGTGCGCGAACATGAAGGCCTCGCTCATGGATTTTGTTTCGTCCATGACAAGGACACAGTGTATTTAGCCAGAGTCAATTTTTGATATTTTCCACAGAAATTAAATACTATCTGTGATATTTTTTCAAGATTATTTCATGAAGGTATAGTAAAATACGAAATGATTTTTTATATTTCATTTGACCTGAAAACATATTAGAATACATACACAACGTATGGAGCCATAATATGAGAAAAAAAAATATGTTTGCAACCCGTCATATTTGACAGCTCTGGGCTGCCGCAATCGCAGAAATTACCCATATTTTTTGGGTAAATATCTTAAAAACATGGGTAAATGCTTAAACGCTAAGTCTAAAATATGACACGTAATGTTAACATTTCATACTTGCTACGCTTAACAGGTACGTGGTTTCACCTCCATTTCTTAATATTCATTATCATCGACAGCCTGAAGACGTCCACTACTAGACAAAGCTAGCCGTAACGCGCGACATACGCGATAAAAAAAAAGTAGCCTAGGTATGTCCGTTTCCTACCCTTAAGCTATATCTATGTAAAAAAATCAAGTCGATCCTATCAGCTGTTTAGTCGTAATAACGCGACAAACACCGAGACAGGGAGAGAGAGACAGAGTACATTTGCATTTATAATATTAGTTAGGATTAGGATTTGTAAGATTTTAACTATGCGTGGAAGAGTTTTGACACTTCGACACAGATAACTTATCAGATTATATGACTTCGGTTCACGTCATTGTAAATGTTTTGTCTATTTGTACACCATACCATTCTATGTCACGTAAATTGCGTGACATAGAATGGTATGTCTAACACCAACAAAAAAAAAATCACAAAGGTCACTGAGTAGTGAGTACTCTATGGTTCAAGAGGACAAGGAACGTATGTAACATTGGTCATTGGTCCAGTGTCCAGTTCGGTCCAGTTGATTATTTTCTTATTGGTACTTATTGTATTGAGTTTCACTATAAACATAATTCCACTGATGCCAGATTGGGGGACATTTTTTATTACCAAAAGTGTAATCTGAAAAAGCCGCGGTGATTAAAAATATAGCGCGATTAAACCACCAAACTAAACCATAAAGCTATTATACTAGCTTTTTATGATTTTAACACCCTAAATTCACCCCCTAGTTGCTTCAAAATCTGAATTTTGGGGGATTTCGGGTAAGATTTGAGGAGAAAGTGTGACGGTCATCTGGCAGCACTGCACAATACATCTAATACATTTTCTTTCGTTCCTCCAAGAATACATTACACAATTTCTATCTCTCGAGAATAATAGGTTCCTTGATTTCCATTCAATGAAAATAAACTAGAAACACGGTCAAAAACCATGTTCCGAAGTAGAATTATATCACGAGTACGTACAGTTCACAATAATAAATTGGATGATTTTTCTTATTTTTTTTTGGCAAAACAATTCCTGCTTTCAAGTCCAATTTAAAATTTTGGCATTTCATTTTAGATCGTATGGCATCAACCCTTGCTTAGGAGAAGCGATTACTCTAGACCATGCATCAACGTTTTCACGAACAAGTGTGCTAGCAGAGAGCAAGGGACTGTAGCTATTGAAGATGGTTACATCAAGAAGTTTATGAAGGCAGTCGGATGGATGGACCAGTCCAGAACGGTAATCAGCTCTTTATTCTATTGAAGTCCACAACTCTAAATTAATTTTCAACAACATTAGTAGGATTGTATATTGATTTCCAAAATCTATGCCAATCAAAACCGCCAAAATTACTTTTTTCGAAGCTAGTCCCATAGAATAAAAATAGACGTGGGTACATACAGTAAAATAATTTTAGCTTAGCGTTTAAACGTACCAACCAGGGGCGTCGCTACCGCCGTATCAATGATACGGGCCCCCTGGACTATAGGAGTGTCGAATGTTGTTTTTTTGAAAAATGGTTACCCTTAATTTGCGACCCCAACAAATTTTATTAATTTTTATCTAAGATAGCTACTTTTTACCTTCAAAATGGCGCTTTGCATTCGGCTCCACTGCAGTTTTTTTTAAGCTCATTGTAACTTAGCAACCAAGTTTCGCCAAAGAGTAAGAAAGTAAGAGATAGCTATAATGAAATCTGTCATAAAAGACAGAATTTGTGGGGCCATTTAAAGGGTGCTATAATAGTGTCTCAACTAATAATTATCTGTAACTACTAACACACATGTCAACTTGGTTTGCGCTGTACATTGGTCAACTTGGTACATTTTGTTTTGTGTTGTTGTGTTATTTGTGTGTTGTTTCTGCAGGCTGTAGTTATAAAGTTAGTAGACTAAAGTGAAGAAAACAAAAAAGTTTCATAATATGCAACTCAGAAACTTATTATCTTTCATGTTGATGGATCTTAATAAAAATCTTCTTAGTAAAGATCTTAGTAAAAACTTTCTTTTAAAATTATTTTTACTATAATGACTTTTTGAGATTAGCGGTAATACTTAAAACTTAATTAATTTAATACTTCAAACATCCTACATAGTAGAACCCTACTAAGCATGGCCAGACATGCTCTTAACAAATTAAGTTATTGTATTTATCTTTGACATACTCCTTTGAAAATGACTGAGATCGAACTGAATTTGGGGCATGCTAGTTGGTGCAATGCGCCTAACGGACACACAAAGTAGGTAGACTCACGGTTTCTATTCTAATAAATGTCTGTGCATACAAACATACAAAAACGGATTTGTCCCAGTAAACTCACTCGGGTAATTATTTATTTGTACATGTGTATTTTTCCTAGTGAGTTACTAAATGAAGTGTGACACAGTGGCCATAATTGAATGGGACAGTGCAATTTTTAGCTGTCTTAGTATTAAGTTAATAACTCAATGGCCCATGATAAAGTATTATGAAAATTGACCACCGATTTCATTTTTCTAAAATTTCTGACCATTATTATTTCAGCGCTTAAAATTAACAGGTTACTTCCTGTATGAAAGCATACCTACAAAAGTAAAGTACACAGATTGGTTTGAAGAACTAGAGTTACCTGACACTTTTGCCTCATGGTTCAATGTGACAGAACTGCACGTCTGGATGCTTATGGTCCGATACATGGCAGAAGATATCACTGTGTCCGGTAATGACAAAAATAAATATATAAAAGGAGATGGACACTTTGTAAGAAATTGTATTATAGAAGCCTTGTGGGCAGATGTCGCTAATAAAATAAAATTATTAGAGGTAAGGAATTAGCCATACTTTATACATAGTAAATTTAGAATGAAAAGAGACAAGTTATTAAGAAAACGCATGCGAGTAAATGAAACAGAAGATTATATTGTGTTGGTAGATCCATTTGATCACTTATCTGAGGTTTAGTGACGAGTGACGGTACGGTCAAAAATGGTAAACACATCGAGCCTGGATTGGAAACTGGTTGTTACTGGTTGACAGATGAGGCTACCGGTACAGACCGTAACGTGCTTGGCGACAGATTTTCAAGTTGAGAGTGGTAGCTAGCCATCATGGCACAAAAAGCTATCACCACCACGCTAAGGTTTCCTTACGATATTTTCACTGATAGCTGAAGTTTTGTTCACTTAAATGCCAATAAATAGGTAGGACTTTGACAAAAGGAAATAACACTGTTTTTTTTTTTAATGGAACTTGCTGATAGGACGAGCACCTGGTGTTAAATATTAGATGTTAAATCTCTTTTTGCCCAGCGATTATGCTGGAAACATTGCCCTTCAATCCGGAACACAGTAATGTTGGCGGTTGAATAAATGTCAAAAGTGTGGTACTACCCAAAGCGCATTCTGCAGAAGAGCCCTACCACTACTTCTACATTTTGGTGTTTGCTAAGCTCTGCTACTATTTATAAATATTAAATTTTGGGATAATATTTATTCCAAACATTATCAGAGTACTTAATATTTCCTTAAATCATGACCTTTTGGACTCATGTATTCTTGTTGTCCAAGCAATCTTTGTTATTAATGCAGGGTGCAAATCCAGCAATAGCCCGTAAACAAGTTGCGGAGCTTTCAGAGCAGTTTCAAGCAGCATTAGTAGCTTATGATGAAGGATTGAGCGATGACAAGGCCCTCGCTGCTGCGGTCTGGAGAAGGTTTTATATGCTGTCCGAGGACGCCAGACCTGAACATGTTGAGAGAGTAGTAAAGCTCATCAGACACCAGGTGTGTATAGTAATAAGAAATAATAATAATAAATATTGGTGGACGTTTTTCACACAGCGCAATCTAGCCCCAAACTAAGCAAGCTTGTACTATGGGAACCAGATAACTGATAGAATACATAAATACATTTTTTTTTGTAAATACATACATAGAATACATAGAAACACCCAAACAAAGAACAAACATCTATGTTCATCACAGAAAATGTTTCTCCTGGGTGGGAATCGAACCCACAACCTATAGATCAGAAGGCGAAAATCCACCCACTGAGCCACAAGGCTAGTCAAATTGTGGTTTCTTCGGTACCTAAGTTAATAGTTCGTAGGGTGTTCCTAAAAGGCTATTCATCAACTTTTAAAAAAGTATTGCAGATTATTGTCAAATGAAATGTAATGCAGTATGTACAACCAGCGGGCTTATCCTCTAACTATGACTATCTAACTATTTGTGATTCTCATTGCGAGAGCATGCCATCCCGCTCATACCAACTTAGTCGCACTACGCGCGGTCCCGCTCGCGCAGCTTTCAGAGTTACGCGATAAGCCCGCTGATCCGAATTAAATTTTGTTTTGTTTGTTGCTTTTGTAAAAGATTTTTCTATTTACCTATATGACATTTACGTTTGTATTGTATGTCTACATGACATTTGACATTTTGAAAATACAAAAAGCCCTAAAATAGATATAAGCTATGGTAGCGCTATCTGTAAAAAGTTTATACCGGTCAACCCCATTGATTAATACTTACGTTACATTTCAGATATCTCTCCTAGACAAAATCCCAGGTGAAGATCTGAAATGGAATCCTGAAATAAACTGGATAAGTATATTAGAAAAATAAATCAGGTTTCTATTTATGTACAGCTTAGTAAGGTGTTGAATTAAAATTATTTTGTTGATTTGACAACTTTTATTTTTTAACATTAACAACTTGCATTTAAAATGCAATGAAATATACATAAATATTCTAGCTCCCTTGTCCTTAATAAACGTGGAGTAGCTGTGGAATAGTTACTCCTTTTTTTGCATTTCGAGCAAGTCCAAAGAAAAAAAAAAATTACGGGTTTAATAAGGGGCAGGTACTTCTTTTCCTTATAAAATTAAAGTTGCTTTCCGCCTTGACTATACCATAGAGAAATCATATAAAGAAAAGTGCCATTGGCCTTAGAAATACGCGTAACCCGATTGTAGTACTGACAAGGACGTGAGATGTCGCTAGTGCTTTGAACTGGTTTTAACGTTGGGCGCATCCTTACGCCCAACGCTTTTTGATGACGTGGTGCGAGCAAGACGGCGGTGCGGCAGGCTGAAGTGGTTCTCGCGGCTATATAGCGTTCCTTCGTTAGTCTGTGAAGTGGCGTGTGAACCATAAACCGCAAAAAAACGCGAATATATTGAAAAAATTGCCTTTGAAATTCTATTATACGTAACACGTATCAATGATGCTTTTGATGTGAATTCGATGACAACGTTAGAGAGAAAGGGGCCATCCTTAAAAAGTGCGTTCTAAATTCCGAAAAGCGGTATCATAATGAATCACGAAAAAGCGCTGGGCTTCTGGCGTTAAGATTAATCGAATGCACGAAATAATAAAAACCTGTTTTAATGGCTACTTAAACAGGGTTTTATTATTTTTTACCCCATGTTTTAGCCGCTGCCACGGAAGTCACGGAATATTCAGCTTCGCGCCTAAGTAGAGATGACTTGCCTAGAGAAGAATATACTTCTGAGCTCTTCACATTTCTGTCTCTCCCACAACACTGTTGTAACCACTTTACATATATTATCGATCTTACATTCGTCGTGGCACCATGACATTCTAGACTCGCTGAGTTTCGAAAAGAAGGCAGAATACATATCAAGTAAGTTCTTTTCAGTAGTAACCATTCTGTGGACTAAGTCGTCTAATGAGGCGGGAGAAAGGTCAGTTAGTCTGAATGTGTTCTTCATGTCGTAAAGCTGGAACCAGTGCGGTCTTCGATTTGGTGTGAGGTTCGCTTCAGTTAGATTGTACACGTAGTTTATAAGGTTTTGTGGCTCCTGTAATGTAAAAACACACAATTTAAAGGGCCTTACTCCCGTCCGCAGTTGTCTTGCATACATCTTTTGTTCGAAAACATGGGTTAAATAACTTGTTTCCTAGAAGAGCCACTTGGTCAGTAAAAAAAATATTTTTTGAAACTTAAAGCAACGCCATCTCGTGAGATTTGATGGAACTGACCCTGAAACCGCTCATTTTTCACAATTATGTATGGTACTTAAGGTGCATCGTTTCACTCATCGCGCGAAATTCAAATTTTTTTGCGTTTTTTGTCAATTACAGCTTAATTACTCATCGTTGATTTATCGAAACTAATTTTGCGCCAATAAATAAGTTGTTTTTAGAAATTACGGGTAAAATTCTCACCTAGATAACATTGGTTTAGCTACAAATTTCAATAAGCTGATTTTCATCTTGGTTTTTGGTTTAGTGAGAGATGTACTTATACTAGCTTTCAAATTTAATTTTTGGTTGGTGTAATTTCTTGAAACAATATATTTATTATCGCAAAATTAGTTGTCATGAACCTACAATGAATAATTAAGCTGTAATTGACATAAAACGCAAGAAAATTTGAATTTCGCGCGCTGAACGAAACGTTGCACCTTAATGGTGGCGTATGGTATGGTAGTAGGTATATATTCATTGACTCACGTATGTAGCACCGTCAAATGTAGCTATTTTGTAGTTTAGATTGTAGAACGTGTAACTGGTCACACTGCCTGCTCCCCACGCCACATTTATTGGTCGACCGTCTGGCCTGTAGAATATCTTGAATTCGTCTGAATGGGTGTGCCCGTTGAACTCTGCCTTGATAATGGACGAGAATCTAAGAAGAAGAAGTTTAGAAGAAAAATAAAATATTACAAAGTTTTTTTTTTTTTTTTTTGTATTTTCTCCCAATAATCAAACGGATCAACGTATTTACTAGGGGTCTACGGCACACTCCTTCTGGGGCGCCAGGGCAAGTCTGAGTTAATTAAGTAGTAATATAATACATAGTTATAAAACATAGTTAATTTGTAGTAAATTGGCAAGCGAGTCACGAGGTTCCCGTACCTGTATAGTAGCTTATTAAGCTAGTTTACGGATACAATTAATTATCTTAGTAAGTATATAATTTCGAATAACCTTATCTTAAATATTTTGAAAAATCTGAATTAAGATTAAGAGTACCGGCTACTTGTCTATCCAAAAAGCGCCAACTGTTTCTCATCCATAAAATGTTACCCGATTTCGATGTTTTTTTGAATGTTTTTTTTTTTTTTTTTTTTTTTTTTATTATTTGTAGGCTTGCGTTTGACTGCCATCACGCCTGATGGTAAACGAGGATGCAGCCTATGTTATCTTCCTATCAGCTTTTAGACGTCTACTGCTGGACGAAACCTCTCCCATATTGTGCGCCATAATCTTCAAGCTTCGCAAGCGGATTGAAGATAATAATTTTTTTTTGTCCCTCCCATACATGTATGTATGGGAGCTACCCCTTATTTTACAAAAAATTGTACATTTATTTTTAATTTTTGAAACTGGAGATCTATACTTAGACTAAAATTGTGCAAAATTCCATGCACGTTTATAACTTTGAAAGTTATAAGAGTGTAAAGGATTCAGGCAGACAGACAGACGGATATGACAAACTTATAAGGGTTCCTGTTAGTACTACGGAACCCTAAAAACAGACTATCTTTATTTTACACCAATTTATGATAACATAGATGACGTAATACTTACGTCGAAACAGTACGCTCATTATTTAAAATTCCTCAGAATTTATACCTACCGTATTAATCAGATAAATCTAGAATTATCTGCGAGATAGGTGTAGATAAATACGCCATACCTAAGACGTAACTATTTAAAACGAGAGATTTAAACGATTTTATTTAGAACTTCAGAGTTATTATTTACTACCTGCGCCCCGCGGTTTCACCCGCTATTCTACAGAAACCGAATATTTTTCCGAGGTAAAAAGTAGCCTATGTGTTAATCCAGGGTGTAAGCTACCTCTATACCAAATTCTTTCAAATCCGTTCAGCCGTTACAGAGTTGAACGGGGACAAACACACTTACATACTTACACACAAACTTTCGCATTTATAATATTAGTGTGATATATAGTTTATCGTCCGATTTAATAGGTCCACGTTCACTTTGGTCCTTCGAGCTGACTCACGTCTAGTTATTTGCCAAACGATCTCCACAACTAATCGTTTTTTCAAGTGTTTGTGGCACTGCTGTTACGTTTTCGTGTGTTTCTTGCCGGTTGCCGAGCTTTTGAACTGTTCATCAGGATATTCAAGCCCTTCGAATAATCCTGTATTCAATAGATATTCAAACATTAAGTACCTTTGAATAATCCGATTATATTCTCTAGTCCATGTATATATAAGGTCGTGGACGCCTGGCGGTATGTGAGCCAAAATGTGGACATTCTCTCCCGCCAGTTCAGCTTTCCGTAGTTCTTCTACCAACCAGTCCAAATGATTTTTAGGGTCTTGGGGATCGTAGACTAGCCACCTAAAGATATTTTCAAATTCTATTAGCGATAAAATTACTTTTAAGGGCAGAAAGTTTAATTTCAATTTGATTTAAACTTACCAGTTGTACCTATAAGCGACGTTATTGTTAAGTACAATAACCCTTAGTCCAGGTCGGATCCGTACAGAGAATTCTCCGCGTTCTTTGAACGAGTTGTGTGCTTCTTCAGGCAAGCAGCCACTCCATTTGTCAGCCAGGGCTTCGTACAACCAAGTTGTGTTAACTTTAGGCCCAGTTACTCTGATCGGTGCAAACCTGTAATGATAATATGATACCTATTGATATGTTTTTACGTCTTAAGCAATTATACCTGCTTATGTTGATTAATTTTTGTTCTTATACTTACTGGTTCGTAGGCTGAGATTCATGGTTTCCAATAACTGGTATAATCAAAACATTTTCCCCGAAACTGTTCCTCATTTTCTCGATGGCATATCTGTTCACGTCGTTGATCAATTCGTACGTAGTTTCCCAGACGAAATGGTCGATCGTATCGCCGATATAGTACACTACGTCAATATCCTAAAACGCAGCAGTTTTAAAGAGATCGGAATTACTCGTAACAATAAAGAGATACAGCGTAATAGTTTACCTTATGTGTCTCCGCGATTCTGTCAATAGCATCATCAAAGGCCCAAATCGGAGTATCGCAGTTCCTGTAGTCTCCCCAGTACCCTGCCGGCGGGGAGTTCCTCGGACTGGCGAACCTCGTACGTGCCATGCTCCTCATTTGTTTCAAGTTTCGAGCCTCGTCCAAGTTCAAGCCAACAACTCCACTATCATTGACAATGCTTCGAGCTAGGATCGGTTCTTCTACATCGAATTTGTAGCGGTAAGATGTAGCTGGGCGTTGCCCTTCCCGGCAGCATGTCGGTTCATCGCAGTCAGCGACTCCGTACGCTTCGTAAAGTGGGTCGATGTGAAAATCAGTCATAACGGCGACTGTGAGAGGCTTCTCGTCAGCTATTTGAATCTATTATACAAATGAACGGAAAGCAGAGAACTGTGAAGAATTTAGTATAACAGCGAACACAAGACGATGTTACTTAGGAGTTTTAGGAGTGTTTCCATTATTACATACGATGTGTTTGGTTTATGCTGGAAATTAGCTGGTGTTATAACTTCAGACATTTGATAATCGTAAATCTAGCTAAGAAGCAAGCAAATATCATATATATATAGCAAATGGAAGTAGTTTGTTTCAAATTATTTGTTGTTGTCCACTCACCGGGACAACTGCAGGCGGTGGAGGCAGATCTACCGTCCATTCGAACCGGCTATCGGTAAATGGACAGACATTTGGGTTGTGAGCATTCTGCTGAAGAAGCCCGCAAAACGCACCTGGGGTGACTTCGGGAGTCGTCTCGAAGATGTAGCGAAGAATGGGCTGGAAGAAATGTATATTTCATATAGCGGCACTCCAAAATACAAGAAGTTACATTCGGATTATGATTACTTATTACTATTTTTTTTTTTATAAAGTTACTTACAACGTTAAGTTGGACAGTACCCTTGCACACTTCATAACTCTCGATTCCAATGAGGGTACACAGCGTGACTATAACTTGGGTAAGCTGTTCGTCGGTTTGACCATCCTTCACAGATTCTATCGCGGCGGCAAATGCACTTCGGCATATTATGCAGTCAATGGTCTGAAATGAAAAGTTCGTGAATCTTCGGATATCTTGGACAAGCTCGTCATGAACAAAGCGTGCTATATTTATTATATTATTTTATTTTTATTTCTATATTTATTGGTGCTTGCGAGAGCGGGCTTAATTCCGCAACTAGGCCGCTTTTGCGTGTCATCCCGGCTGCAGCTAGGTATAGTTCAGCCACCCGGTCCTTCAGTCTATGTTTATTATCACACTAATATTATAAATGCGAAAGTTTGTGTGTGTGTGTAACGGCTGAGTGGATTTGAATGTAATTTGGTATGGATGTAGCTTATTCCATGGAATAGAATGGAATAGCACATAGACTACTTTTTATCCTAAAAAATGAAACCGTTCCTGTAGAATAGTGGGTGAAACCGCGGAGCGCAGCTAGTTACTTATACATAATTATGTATTTAGTGCTAAGTATATTTATTGGCAAGCCTAATTTAGTATTAGTTTAGCGCGTTATGCCTTATAAGTAGGAGGTCCCGGGTTCGATTGCCGACCGGGCAGATGTTTGAATGATGATTTTATGTATCTGCTCTAGATCTGGGTGTTGTCCACGTCTTTGTGTTTGTTCCATGGTATTCCTGACACAGGAATCCTATTGGGGAACTACTTATGAGTGTGACGTGTTAAGTATATAATGAATATATAATTAATGTTTCTTATCAGAAGATATATTTTTTTATTATATAATATGTATTATAGTTTCCATCCCATTTTTGATTCTCAAGTCGCCCGGCCGGCCGATCGAGCTGTGACGTCACAACTTTTGTCGACCCGCGACGCTTCGCACGGGACTAGATAAACTAGTAGTTCGCGGCGAACTGAGACCTCGCGACCCCTATATCTTCACAAATCCTGGACCGATTCAGCTCATATTCATACAAAAATTGTATTGAAATGAACTACTTGCCTACAAAATTTCATGAAGATTGGATCAACGGCCCGCAAGTAGGTAATCGTCGGACAAATATACATACAAACATACATACAAATGCCGATTTGTCCCAGTAAACTCTGAGACCTTCGCTTCGCTCGGTCAATAAATCATTTCCCTATATTGATAAGAATCCAATACTTTATTGTTTGCTCACCATTCTGCTTTCGCCATAGGATTCTAAAGCCCGCGAGGCGCGCTCTGGTCTATGCAGGATTTCCAAAACTTCTTGAAATAGCACATTCTCTGATTCCGATAGCTCATTCTTCACAAACTTTTTGAATAGATCTTCAATTTCGTCTAGAATAAAACGAAACTTCACGTAACAGGTAAACTATTTTATTAGATGTATGTATATTTATCAGAGTCCCACAAGTAAGGAGCTTTACTTGGTCTGTTTGAATAGAAAACTATCCTCAACTTCTGGTTCTTTTTTAATCTTCCATGTACATTAATAACATTCGAAATTCACTTATTTAAAAAAATTACAATATTTTTAAGGAATTTTGCGCCAAATGTGATACAAAAAAATCTGTGATGCAATGCACCTACCTGTAGAAATAAGATGGCTTGCATAACTGGAGCTTAACATTAGCAGTAGCACAAATAACTTCATACTGACACGGAGTCCGTGCATCAATTATCGATAACACATATAGTTATTTAACTTTTATAGAGAAATCTTAGTGAACAAGCGATAAATTGTTCAAATGTTTGAACGAACGATATCTGTCGGTGTTGTAACTACGATGCGGGTGAAGTGGATGCTATGTCAGATAATTCAATGCAATGTTTATCACTCGAGCGTGGAATTTAAAAAAATCATTGTGTTATTGTGTACTACGTACTAGAGGCGACACGACACCGTCGTACATTGCAATGTCCTATTTCATTGTGGTCACTATACCAAATTTTGGTCAGGCACTAGCTAAAAAAAACAACTCATTCGCAGCAATATGCCAGAAGTGTTTTGTAGTGGTGATGTATAAGCAAATAATAAAACTGAGTTACGCGAAGCGAGCTCTAACGAGTGACCGAGTGAAGTTGAGCAAACTGGCCACTTTGCAACTTCACTCAATTTTGGTACATCGCAATTATATAAATGAAGTGCCTTCTCTTTATATAATAGCTCAATGAAAAAATAAACAGCTTCAAGTGCGTCTGTTTTGAGGTTCACGTGCGACGTGCGCGTGCGTATCACTTCGGCATCACTCTGGTATGGGCATTGTCGTAAATAGCGTTTTATGCGCCCGGCGTGAGCTTCACGTTTTGGGCATACAATGCATGACCCAAAACTTGGTCCTGTCATTTCTGCGCCCTGTGCCTGGGCACCGCTTTATAGTTACGGCACTGGGTATGGGACCAGTCCCGCGAGCTACTGTAATCAAAACAGGATCGCCGATCAATAATCCAGTATCAATCAACCTTATCTACTTTAATCATTTTACTTATAATCAGTTAATCATAAGCAATTAAATGTTTTTGATATAACATTTCTGAAGTATATAGGTTGAGGCATAGCTCGACATACAATTTTGTTTTATTTGGAGCAAATAGTACCTAGGTACTAGGTTTATTTCGGGGTAATCGGGGTATGCCATATAGAACACACACAAAGACACATTCACAACTAACACCCAGACCCAGAGCAGATAATTGAATTCATCATTAAAACGTCTGCGCCGGGATCGAATCCGGGGCCTCCTGCTTATGAAGCAGACGCGCTAGCAACTAGGATGGTCTTCAGAAAGAGAGAAACGCGTTATTCTGCGGTCTGTGGCTACCACGTACGGTATTAGATACTTAGCTAACACTGCAAATAGTCATTCGATTTGTAATGGCTTCATAGCCCACAATAGACACGGAAAGAGGGAAAAGAGAGGCATATCCCCAACAATGGGAAAAAACGGGCGAGTAATAATAATAATGGCATTCTATCCAAAACCCAAACGAACGACGCCGCCAAGCTCATAACGTTTGCTACCTGTATTTAATTTACCCACATTGGTCTAGATACGAGTATTCTAGTCTTAACTAGGTTAAGGTTACTATACTTATAATCAGAAATTATCTCATTTTCTACTACATATATATATATTATTTATATATATATATTTTATTATATATATATATTATTATTATTTTTTGTTCTTTTTTTATCTTTTTTATTTTTTACTATTTTACTGATATTTTTTTTTACTAATTCTATCTTTTCACCTGAACGCGAAAGTGTAATACCACTATCTTTTTCTGGAACTTGCCCTTTAAAAGGAATAATGAATCATTTAATAAATCGGTTTTATTACTATAAAATATATAACTTAGACAAAACTAAACATTTTACCTGTTCAAAGTTAACAAGTAGCCAAGCAAATACTTTGGCTAAGTTTGGTTACCGACCGAATGTACCACAAAGTCCTTATTATGTGGTCATTGAACTTATATGTACTACATATTAGAGCTGACACTGCATTACATTGCATTGCCCATTTCATTGTGGCACGTGTGCCACACTTCATTCAGTCAATGTCTAGAGGAAAAAAAACGTTATATTTTGCTACCCCACCATTTGTCTTAGAGGGAGGTCTTAGACGCATATTTTGCGGATAAAACAACACAACACGTGATAAAACAGTGAGGTATATCGAGTGGAGTGTAGCAAAGTGGCCACAATTAAACAGGGACATCGCAATGAACTGCGGTGTCACCTCTGGTACTTGGTACATAGCTCAATGCCTGTGGTCTACAATCAGACATCGCTCATTTCCACGTCTTCAATATTCAAATCGTCGAGCATTTCAGCGAGTGTGATGGTGGGCAGCGATGGGTCGATCTCGTCTGTGGTGACGGGTATCTTGGAGGCGTCCTTAAATATGTTGATGTTCTGCCTGAACGCTGGGTCCTCTTCCAGATCGTCCAAGAACTCGTTGTAGTCCCTGGGAGGAGGTAAGTTACAATTACTATTAGGTTGGTTATAGATTCACGCTCAAATTCACAGGCATGTTAAATTTTAAGTGATGATTTAATTAGCGTTTCTGTATACGTTTCTCAAGGATAACAGCGTCTCAGATGTTTGACGCGAACTTAAATATTTCATTGCCGTTTCAGTATTCGGGTGTTATATGAATAAAACTTTAAATTGCGGAGATATATAAATACTATGTTTATATGTATGTTACCCATATTTTATCGACTTTTATAGTGGTTTGGACATCTAGTTTAAGCAGGGTTTTCTTTTCAGGGGGTAAACTTTTTGTATGAGATTGGCATTCTTTTCGTGTAGATTTTCTTTGGACTATCAACTAATCACACTATTATTATAAATGCGAAAGTTTGTGTGTGTGTATGTATGTAAGTGTGTTTGTTCCCGTTCTACTTTGTAACGGCTGAACGGATTTGAATGAAATTTTGTATGGAGGTAGCTTACACCCTAGATTTACACATAGGCTTCTACACAGCGGGGCACAGCTAGTCAAATATAAATTATAGATATTTATACGTGTATCTTATGTTATGACAGCAACCTAGACGCCTTAAATTTTTCTTCAAACAGTAGCTAATTTAAAAAGAAACTATGCTTCCTTTATTATTGCATGCTGTCTTCACCTGTAAGTATTGTGACATTTAGGGTGTCTACACATAGCCTGACCTGACATCGTGTGAATAAATTTGAATTTCAAGGGAGCAAAAGAAACAAACTATTAAGGTTATAGCTCCTCCCTTTCGCTCCCCCAGAAACTTATATATAGACATCTCTTTCAATGTCAGGTCAGGCCATGTAGCGAGGCCTTCAGTTCTATTTTATTCGTGTACATTTTTGACATTGTATTGGTGTGCACAATGTAGGTGAACCTACATAAATAAATAAATATGTATATTAAAAAGAAACTCTATGCTTCCATTATTATTGCATGCTGTCTTCACCTGTAAGTATTGTGACATTTAGGGTGTCTACACATGGCCTGACCTGACCTGACCTTAAGTAGTAGATTTTTGTATTATGCATGTAATTTCTGGTGTGAACAATAAAGAGTTATCTATCTATCTATCTATCTATATTCTTTGCAGACAGGGGGGTGCAACTGCACCTGGTCGCGCCCTGCCGCCGGCCCGGTCGCAGTACTCACTCGTTGGTGGAGCTGCGTCCGTCGTGCAGCTCCTCGGCCATGTGCTTGAGCTTCCAGGCGCGCGCGCGGCGCCGCGCCGACCGCTCGCCGTAGAACTTCTTCACGAGGTACACGTCCGGGACCACGCTGCGGTCCAACTTGTCCAGGTTCTCGTCGTTCGCGTTCGACTCGCTCAAGTTGTATCTGTTCTTAAGTAGTTGATTGATTCAGGCGTAACTTTGTAAATACATATTAGGTAAAAAACAAACAATTGTTCATTATTCCTATTGTAGTGGACGCGACGTTACAGCGGAAAGACACTACATATTGGTTATTTTTGACAGTTTGTATCTGTTCGACAAACTGTGTGCTAACTGGTTGCTCGCCTCGAACTGTCCCAGCTACTAACCGATTAGTTAGTACCTCGCGCAGATCTTTACAAGCCCTGGACCGATTTATTGTATTGTATACACAAATAAATAGATATTGGTGGATGTTTTTCACCAAGCGCCATCTAGCACCAAACTAAGCAAGCTTGCACTATGGGAAGCAGGATAACTGATAGAATACATAATTGCTTTTTTTTTTTGTAAATACATACATAGAATACATAGAAACACCCAGACAAAGAACAAACATCCATGTTAACCACACAATTGTTTGTCCTGGGGGGTGGGAATCGAACCCACGACCGACGACGACCTGTCATTCCAAATAAACCTGTACTAACGATACCATTGTCTTACTTGTGCTCGCTCCCTGGCCCTGTATTTCCCACAGCCTTCAGATCAGAAGGCGGAAATCCACCCACTGACCCACAAGGCTAGTCAAATGCCGATTTATTGCCGTAGATTCCGAGACCTTCGCTTCGCTCAGTTAACAATCAACCGTTTTAGACTTACGCAGTGTTTCAATTGTACATTGTACTATGATTTTGCATACCATCCGGTTAAAACATGGCACACGAAATCTTTACTAACTTAAATAAATTATTACCCGACTGGCCAAGGAGGGTAATGGTTTTAAGATGTATGTTTGTGTGTTCCTGCGATTGTGTGCAATTTTGATGAGTAAGATGTCAAAGGTGTGAAATTGTGTGTCACGAATCCGACGGGTTCGTGAGCTACAATTTGCAGTTGGGTATTTTATTTTTCTTTAAATCATATTACTTGTTAGAATATTTAAATGTGTACGTACGGGATGTGTATCACCGATATTCACGATCATCATCATTATCAGAAGCCTCCGGCCGACTCTGACATTAGGCCTGGCCACTCAGCCTAAAGGAACTTACTTACTTTCATTTTGTTTTAATAAAACGGGAATACTCACGTTAAATTGAGTCGGTTATTCCGACTATAGTTTCGATCACATTCGGTGACCTTTATCAAGGAATGCTAAGCGAGACACGCGCGGGACTTCGTGTTGCCTTACTTACTTTCATTATTTTTGAGTTACCGATACTCATGCAATGGTCATATATCCTATCACAAAATAAAACACCAATTTACCCTAAAACCGTGTCTCCAGGCTTCAGGATGTGTCCTAGATGGGTTTTAGTATGCACTGGGCTGATATCCAAGCCAAGTTCACTGGCTTTCACTACCCACACGTCAGCCAGAACGTGTTTGTTGGACACCATGCCTTGCCCGGGGAATGATTTCTTTTCCTGTAATAAAGACATATTTTAGACTTTCTATGCATCAGCCTTTTAACATCCCGTGTCAACAAGTAAAGTTTCACCACTTTTCTGCGGCACGACTTGGACTTGACCGTGACTTGCTTTGCTCGCCTTTGACTGTGACTTTGACTTGTTTGATAATATTTAATAAAACTTGAAAATATATAAGTATACTTGACACTGGCAAATGCATAAGACGTGCGATGCCAAAATCCTCTTAGGAGAAAAGAGAAAAAAAAAGATCACAATTTTTAATTCCATTTCAATAAAAAAAAAGGTAAACTTACATGTTCTTTCAGAATGTCAATATCCATCACAATATATTCGACGAGCTGTTTAGGATTGCATATTGGCGTGAATGGATTCCTCCAGTAAACAGTTGACGAGATATCACAAACTGGAAAATAAAAGTATTTTTATTAATTATATTTTAAGTATAGTTTTATAAACTCTTTTATTTTGTATCCATAGATCACACCAGATACCGCATTACGAGATTCGTTGTCCCTACATAAAGTCACCGAAGTTTGAGGCGCGGCGCGGGGCGACCCCCCGGGGTGCGACCGAGCGTTCTCATTGGCTGTCTCAAGGTTACGGCTACTCGCACCTAACAATCAACCAATCGGAGTAATTTCTTATAAGTGTATTAAGACTGATGTAGAATCTTGAATCAGAATCTTGGTTTTAGATTTGGTTAGATCTGTGTTTGTATCACACTAATATTATAAATGCGAAAGTCTGTCTGTGTGTAAGTATGTAAGTGTGTTTGTTTCCGTTCAACTCTGTAACGGCTGAACGGATTTGAATGAAATTCGGTATGGAGGTAGCTTATAGCCTGGATTAACACATAGGCTACTATTTATCTCGAAAAATATTAAGTTTCTGTAGGATAGCGGGTGAAACCGCGGGGCGCATCTAGTGATATAATAATTACTCCGCCACATATGGTTCTGTAGGTCACATGGTTGACACCAGCTAAATCATAAGCGTTTATAAGCACGAGCTGATTACGATAAGTAGTGGTAGTACTCTTGTGCAGTGGAAGTAGCTCACCTTTGCCAGTTATTAAACCGCCAAGCAGTAGTGTACAAACATTACTACGTTCTTGTAATTATTGGGCACGAGTTTTTTATCTCAGGGTGATGAGCGCAGTAAATTGCCTTTTTGAATTGGTTTTGAATTGTAGAAGTTAAAAAATCTGACAGCGTCAGTCGAAATTCCTCAATTAGCAAGCCATTCAAGATCTCGAGGAGTAAGCTTATAGCAGTGTTTTAACATTTCTTACCTTGTGCTGTAGTTGCGTCAATAAGATGGATAGTGCTAGTAACCCTATTCACCAAGCAAATAGGTGAAATGCCGCCAAGTTGGTTGGTCAATTTCTTCGGGAGGCACACAAGGCTGTCCTTAGACAATGGCACAATTTCAATGCAGAATGTAAACTTGTAGTTGTAGATATTGCTGTGTATATCGTGGGATATAAGCTTCTTGGAATGCGAGCATTTTATCGGCAGCACCGACTGGATAAAGTCCACCATTTTGCGGGCTTGGTTTTCCGTTGCGTAGAAAAAGTCCAAACCATCTGGAACAAATAAGATTGTAGTTTTATTCTGATTTTGTGTTTAGCAAACCCTAGCTGTTGCGGTGACGATCAGTGGACGTCCAATCACCGTCCTCGCGAACGGTTATTGGACATCTGCTATTCGCTACCGTGGCCCCAGCAAACCGCGTCTGTGCTGCAGGCTTAAATCTGGACGAGGAGCTGGCCATTTTATCCCTTTAGAGGTGGAAATGCACAAAACCCGTTTTCATTGACCTAGACCATTTGAGGAGTATTGTCTATCAAATTTCATGTCTCTATCATAAGCAGTTTAGTCTGTGCATTGATTCCTAGAAAAGGGCTTGTTCTATTATATAATACTAGTAGTTCGCGCCGAACTGAGACCTCGCGACCCCTATAACTTCTTAACACCTCGACTGATTAAATACATATACAAACATACATACAACCGCCAATTTGCTCCCGTAGACTAAGACCTTCGCTTAGCTCGGTCAATTATTTTGATGACATTGGGAGAGCGCTTTGATATACGCATTATTCGCTACAAAAAAAATGATAGCAGTAGAACTATCTTGGTAAACTCTGATAAGAAAGACATAACATATTTACTAGCAATACATACAGAGGCTGTCAAAATCTAATTCCGTGTTTTCGTAGTCAGGTAAAAGATGCTGTTGAACAACTCCAATATTTTTCAAATTGATTTTAAACAGTGGAGAAGGTTAACAATCGATCTGCTCAATTAAAAAGGGTTTACCAATGTTCTTTACCGTGTTTAGGCTTAATGCCCAATGTATTTTCATGTGCCTTGTGCTTCAATATAAGCTGCTCTAAGTAGTAAAAGGTCTTCCTGTTATTGGCTCGTTGCCGGACCTGCACCAGGGCGCGCCAGTAATCCTGAGCCTCTGAGCGGTGGCATGCATCGCACATCTGATGCTGAATGTTGAATTCTACAATAAAGGTCTGCTGAAGCACTGCTCCTCCCATCACTTCCCCTTGGACAGTTAGTTTCACCTGTAAAATCATATTATGATGTCTACTTAATTTTATTCAAGACAAGCTGTTACCTGCGACTATGGTGTTTATTATTATCGTAAATATTGACATGATTTAATATTGTATGTCCATTGTGGATGAAGCTGTTGAGATATATATATTCTCACCTAAACTCGATCATCCTTTTTTTTTTTTTTTTTTTTTTTTTTTTCATTTAAAGAGCTTTTTCGCGGAGCGAATATGACACTCTGATTTAAATTAATAAGTAATTAAGTTAAACTAAACTTAAGTTAAACTCTATGTGCTAGTCTGTATAGCATCCTGGCCGAGTCTGAAAGAGGCTCGGCCAGAATACTGTTACAGTGTCCCAATCGGTGGTTCAAACCTGAGTGCAGAACTTGTTATTAATTTAATATCTTTGTGTACAATAACCAATCTGTGTGCCTTTCCCCTATGTCGCGTCTAGTACAATAGGAACAAGTGATCAATTGTGTGTCTTTAACTTTACAAAGGGTATTTAATAAAGGTGGATGTAATATAAACTGAATATTCTAGAAAAGAACATTAATTTGAAAAAACGTTTGTCTTGTCTTTGATATAGGTTTGCTTGCAGCAAAAATTTTCAGTGATAATTTTCATGAAATGTATATAGATTATTGCTATACCCAAATAGGGTCATGTGTTACTTTATTGAAACAAGTTAATTTAAGAACTTCATGTATATATATATATATATATATATATAAGTCTTTGATATAGGTTTGCTTGCAGCAAAAATTTTCAGTGATAATTTTGATGAAATTTATATAGATTATTGCTATACCCAAATAGGGTCATGTGTTACTTTATTGAAACAAGTTAATTTAAGAACTTCATGTATATAAGTTCATGTATAAGTCTGCAATAAAATATTGAGTGTTGAGTATTAATTGCACAATATTAGCAAATAATCACTGTGAAGTACAAATGTTCATCATTAAAACAAAAAGTTTCTAAAACAGAGCATAAGTCTCATACATAAATAAACCAATACCAAATCAAATCAAAATACCTTAATCCTAATAATTAATATCAAAGTAAATAAGTATTAATAATCTAATATACCTTTATCCTTTTGGAATGAGGCTCGGTCCAGGCAAATCCAGCATCAATCAGCTTGGTTCTGTTTAACCCTTTGAGTCTCTTCAAGCAAAGAGCCAAGAGTTCACGAGACTCTAAGGCACAGGTTATCCATTCTGCCGGTGGCTGAAGATACCTGATGCAAGAAAGAAGAATTTAAGTGATCTGAATTCATTAGATACTTTTAATACCATGCTAGGAAGAAATGTATCCAGTAATTAAGTTAGACAATTAGTATTACTCCCATTACACACATCATAATGTTAAAAAACTATACCTTTCGCAGTTGCTACCTCATTGATATCTACTGTTATTTTTATATACATAGTAGCTGATGCCCGCGACTTCGTATGCAAAGCAAGCTCGACTTTCGGCCTCGCTAAACCCTTCATACAAGCCTCTTGATTTTTTTTGATATTTTAATAGTTATTCTAAACTAACTAACTATTCAGGATGGAGACAAATACAACAAATGAAAAACCATAAAAATCGGTCCAGCCGTTCTCGAGTTATAAGAGTTCGAGTTATAATTTGAATTTTAATGAATATATTCTTATTCTTATTCGAGATGGGGGCGATGAGTCCTGCACTGACGTCCCGCATGGGGTGTATTGTGCATTCCCCCCTGCCAGCGTCTACCCGAGCCAACCCAGCTCCTTGAAATAACGGAGCGTGGCTCTGGGCCGCTGGCATAGCTGCTCCAGTTTTTTAGATGACGATGATGATGAGACCAAGTCAAGTTGTCGGGATGACATGGGTGATGTTGCCTCAAGCAACCTAGTGGCGTTTCTAGCTTCTTCTGTGGCTGTACAGTGCCACAGCACATGTTCCACTGTTTCGTTCTGCTGCATGCAACCACGACACAGCGGACTGTCCGTAGCTCCTATTTTGTACAAGTGACTATTCAAATTGCAATGACCGGTTATGAGGCCTACCAGTAGGCGAAGGTCCTGTCGTTGCAATTTCAATAGATTGTTAGTGATTTTTTCTGTCGAGGGTTGAAAATGCGGCCTTGGAGTGTTGACAGTCGGCCTTCTTATCCCACAGATTTTGTTGTTCTTTGTCGGTGTGGCGGCGCAGTAGCTCACGTACTTCCATCGCTGATGGTTTGCAGAGACCCACTACGTCGCCGTCTGTTTGTTTCCTTGGCAAGGGTGTCTGCCACGTTGTTGCCCGGACATGATCCGTGACTCTTCGTCCATCTCACAATGGTTCTGAACTTGTTAGAGAGTGTTTGTAGTGCTGTGTGACACTCAGCAATGACTCTTGACCTTGTTACAGGTCTCCGCCGAAGTGCATAAATAGTTGCAGCACTGTCGATGGTGATGATGAGGATTTGTGTGCCGTCTCGCTCTACGGCGGCTGTGAGAAGCTCATTTATTGGTCCCACAGCTCTAGCTGCCAGTAGAAGACCCATGGCCTCAGCCTGCAGCGCTGTCGTGGTTTTGTTCAGGGCCACGGACTCCTTGAGTCCAAGCTCCGGCGAGTAAAACCCGCAGCCTGCTCCTTCCTTGTTCCGTGCACCGTCTGTGTATATGTTCCAAGTGGGCAATACACCATCTAGGACATTTTCCTCTGTGACCAGCTCATACTTTTTGCTGTCCAGATATGTATTAGCTATCTTATCAGTACCATGGATAGCTTCGGGAATTATCCTCGTTGCTCGATCTACTATTCTACAGTGGTTCGTGATAGCACCCGTACTTTTCCACTGATTTGTAGATTTAATCCTTAGTGCTGAAGCCATTGCTTCCTGTTGTATATGCAGATGCAAAGGAGTCAGACCCAGGATTACTTCGAGAGCAGCTGAGGGCGTCTTCTTCATACATCCGCTGATTAACGAGCATGCAAGCCTTTGAGTTTGCTGTAGTTTAGTAATTACAGTTGCTAGGTTGGTGCGAGTCCACCACACTATACAACCGTAAGTGAGAGTTGGTCGCACTATCACAGTGTATAGCCAGTGACAGAGCTTCGGTTTAAGGCCCCAGTCCTTACCTACTGCTCTGGTGCACTGCCATAAAATGTTAGTTGCCTTCGTGGTAATGTAGTCTAGATGTTTTCCCCACAGAAGTTTACTGTCTAACCAAACGCCCAGATACTTCACTTCCTTGCTGAGCGTTAGTTTAGTACCAAACAGTGAGGGATTTTTAAGATTTAATGTCTTCGTTTTTCGTGTGAACAGAATCATTTCTGTCTTTTGTGGATTCACAGAGAGGCTGTGGCGCTCACACCATTTTTCAACGACCTTAAGTGCTTTTTGCATTTTATCACACAAAGTCAATTCAAATAGTCCCGAGACCATGATAACCAGGTCATCTGCATATGCTACGGTGACGATGCCTTCTTTATTAAGGAGTTCAACGAGTTTGTTAACCACTACAACCCAAAGTAGTGGAGACATAACTCCTCCTTGCGGGCAGCCCCTCGTGACTTGGCAACGTGTTGCGCCCGCTGTCTCAATGCTGGCAGTTCTGTTAGCGAGCATTGTTGTAACCCAACCACTCATTCTGTGGTCTACTCCATGGATTTTCAAACCTTCTTCAATACTCGGGAAGGTAGTTTTATCGAAGGCCCCTTCAATGTCAATGAAAGTGGCCAGGCAGGACTGTTTGCTCTCCAGTGCAGATTCGATTTTGTGAACCACCTGGTGGAGAGCAGTCTCCGTTGATTTACCCGATTGGTATGCGTGTTGGTTTTTATGGACAGGATTATCCACCAACGGTCCCCCTCTTATGTGTTTGTCGCAAAGCCTTTCCAGTGTTTTCAATAGGAAAGAGCTAAGACTTATTGGCCTGAAAGACTTTGGGTTGGTATAATCAGCCTTTCCTGGCTTTGGTAAAAATACCACCTTTACCTCCCTCCAAGCTTTAGGTATGTACTTCCATGCCAGACATGATCTAAATATGGCAATAAGGTGTGATTTTATCCTGTTTAGGCCCCATTGGAGAAGAGCTGGAAATATCTCATCTACTCCGGGGGCCTTGTGCGGTTGGAACGTGCTTATGGCCCAAAATAGTGCCTCTTCTGTAACAATAGAGTCTGCGAAAACCCAATCCTCTTTGTCAGGATTGTGTGGAGTGTGTGGTTCCCACCCATCGTTGTCATGTATCCGACAGTCTGGGAAGTGTGTCTTGAGCAGTAATTCAAATTGTTCTTGCTCCGAGATTGTGTAAGTGCCATCTGTCTTCTTTAGAGTGCCTAGCTTTACTTGCGTGTCGCTAGTTATGATTTTTTTAAGTCGTGCAGTCTCGCTCTCAGATTGGATGGAGCTGCTGTACTTTTTCCACGAGCTGTTTTGGCTCTTTTTGACTTCCACCTTGAATCGGTGCCGCATCTTTCTGTATTCTTGCCAGTCCACCATCGCATCGGTGTTCATAGCTCTGTTGAAGTGGTGTCTCACCTTTTTTCTAAGTTTTGTTAGGTCTTTGTTCCACCACTTATCCTTCTTGTGAATTATATTGTAGCTTTCCTTTTTTAATGGACAAGCTTTTTCATAGCTCTCTTTTAGAGCGCATACTAAGTTGTCAGTCGTAGCTTCTATTCCCTGCGGTGGTAGTTCAGCTGTTGGGTCCACCAGAGGTATCTCTGACAATGCCTTATCCAGCGTTTCACTAAAGATCGACTTGTCAGTTTTTTTTCGGGTTCCTATACATTCTTGGTTCAAGCTCACCCACTGTCAGGTTGTACCTGATCCATCTGTGATCCGAACCAGAGTATTCATTTATCGCCACACGCCAATGCTCAATAGCTTGCGAGATTTCGTTTGTGGCCATAGTAATGTCGACTATAGTTCTTGCCCAAGACGTTACGAAGGTAGGCTCGGAGCCTCGATTTAGTAAGTTCAGGTCACGCCTGAGAATAAAGTCAAGTACATCATTACCTCTCTCATTTGTGTCGGGGCTGCCCCAGACGGTACAATGAGCGTTGGAGTCACACCCCAACACACATTCTAGTTTATTTGTAGTGCAGAATTGCATCAACTCTTCAAGTGCTGGGTGTGGCGCTTCTTCTGTGATATCCAGATACGCCGATGCCATAATTACAGTGCTGAGATTGCCTTGGAGGTCTCTAGTTTTACTACAGTGAGGTCATCAGTGCACAAGTGTGTCACCAAAGAAGCTTTATACGGTTGCGGAATATATATAAATGTACGCATTTTGTTTTGCACGGGGGGCGTGAAGACTATGCCCCTGAGGCCGTTGAATCCACTAACCTTTCCTCGGATTAAGTATGGCTCCTGGACCAGTGCTATTGTGTTGTGTTGCTTCTGTAGGGCTTCGCGCAGGGCGGCAGAGCCTGAGACGCTATGATGAATGTTAGCCTGTATGATGTCGAGTTTAGTACTGACGCAAAGTCTATGTGTTCTACCAGCTGCCGAGGCAGTTGGAGTATGTGTGTCTGTGCGATTGTTAGTTTTTTGTTGACAATCCATTGTTAACAGTTGGGTTCCCAGTTCCCCCCTTTCTAATTAAGCAATAGGGTTGACGCGGGAGTGGTCGGTTCGGTCCGTGTCCATGGACGACGGCGGCGAGAAGATGTTGAGCCCCATGAGGTCAAGATCTCCTTGACCTCATTGCGTGAACGCCGTCGTGCTGGACAAGTGAAACGCACCTTCCCGCTGCAGCTGGTGGTACTGGTCCACCAGCCCAGCCTCACGAGCCCTGCGCTGCCTCGATAAGGCTCGGCGGCTAATGCCGCGATATGTGCTGTAGGCGGGAGTCGGTCTACCGTGCTCCCGCCCGTTACCTCTCCCTGCAGCGTCGCGCCCTGGCGCTGCCGCCGCCTCTCGCCGCTCCTCCTCGTGACCAGGCTTCTGCACTGATCCAGGTTCAGGCTGCAGCGCGTCCGTTGTCGGTCCAGTAGCAGCTGCGTCCGGCGAGGCCTGGGACACCACCCCGCCGTCGCCTTCGGTAGCCCATTTCCCACCGTCTGGCCCGGAAACCAGAGGGCGCCGGGTGCTGGCCGGATCGCAGGGCAAAACATCCTTGTTGTTCTCGTTCATCATAATAAATTAAATTGTAAGTACTGTGGAGCAAGAACACAATTAGTCGGTGTTTCGCGTGCTGGTGGTGAGCAGGTCAGCCCAAGAAACACAAGGAAACCTTACTCCTCCACCATACACGCCGGCCACGGGCTGCCGCGAGGGGGGTAGAGTGCTCGACATACCAAGGGATAACTTGAAATGCCGTTCACCCCACACCCCCTAGTGCCCTCACTCTTTATCCGGGCTTGGGACCGGCACCATACAGAAGTCATTGAGCTGAAAGCGAAAGCAAAAAGCTAAGCAGCGGGTGAAAGCAATGACAAAAGTGCGATGGCGAGGTTACAAAAGTGCGATGGCGAGGTTAAAGTGCGATGGCGAGGTTTACTTTTTTGATTTTTTGTTTGATAATGAATATATATATATATATATTTATTTTATGTAAATTCTATTTCTTTTATTTATTAGTATTTTGTCGTTATGATAAGTAATTTAATTATTAGTTTGTATTTCTATAATTATATTGGTTTATTATAGTATCAGTATCACACAATCTCCATCATTGCACACGCCATATTCTATCCTCTCCATCCTAAGGTTGCCTGGAAGAGATTGCTTTCAGCGATAAGGCCGCCAGTTGTAACTCTACTTTTTAAGCCTCTTTTTAAATGTGTGTATAATTTTGTGTGAACAATACAGAGATATTCTATCTATCTGTTACATGAAGATGTAAGAAACTTTTTACCTTTCACATCCTCTGCAGAAGAACAGTGTTGCTTGCTTCGGAATGCCTTCAGTTATATCCACGTGGGCGCGTAAGCAAGCTACACACATATTGGATGGGTTTGCCTCAATAGGCACAGCACATTGACAGCATAATCTAGAAATAGTAAAACATGTATGACCAAGTTCTATCTCTCACTATTATACGATGTTTGTGTATCATGTGTGTGTACAGAACATCTGAGTAATATTGAAATTAAAGAGTATAATTTGTTTCTCTCTCAATTACTCAAGAAAGAGTAACTTTAAACATTTTTTTAAAAAGAGTGTAAACATAACCTTAAACTTACACTCTTGTACTGTTGGCTGCTAGAACTTCGTCAGGCGAAATATATTCCATGGTAGGTATTTTGATATTTAATTGTTTGAAGCTTTTAGAACCCAGAGTAAGCAAGTTCGGCGCGGATAAAATAAAAAAATAGACTTATTTTCCTAAACTTCAACACATGCATGGGTGGCGTTCAAGTTAACGTCAAATCTACTTGATTTGACGTTAACAAAAAAAATTGACTTTGTCAACCATTTTTTGTTTGTCCTCTTTTATATTGGCCTCACACATACAGTATTAAGCCAGTGTCAAGTTTTGTGTCATGTTATGCCCTATTCCTGTGCGCTCGAGATTATCTCGATCACTGTCTCTCTAACGTAAAATTTAATGGGAGTGAGAGTGACCAAGACAATCTCGAGCGCACAGGAATAGGGTCCCAATAAAGTGGTGAAGGAGTTTTGGCGGGAACGTAAATAAGTTATGTCGCATCATTGTATTATTTTCCAAAGCTTGTGTTATTTTGAGTGATAATATGTAAAAACTGTGGATTTTTATCCATTAAGTGTTCGTGAATGTGCACGTGTATTAGTATTTAGTAGGTAACTAAATGTTGTGAAACGTGAAACGGCTCTTTGTGTTGTTTCCAAAACTTCATAGAAACCTCTAGTAAAGTCTCCACCACTTTACTGGGATATGACGTGGACTTGACCGTGACTTACTTTGCTTGACTTAGACTGTGACTGATACTTGTTTTATGTGTGAAATATTTTACTTCACTAGGAATATTGCACTACTTGACACTGGCTAAATACAGGAACGTGTGGAGACAAAACATAATAGAGTAAAAAAGTGATGCAGTGCAAAAGTCTTGTTTCACGACATTATACTATTTACAAATACTGGTGCACGCTCACAAAAAGATGAATTTAAATCAATAATCGACTGTTTTTATATTGTCCATAGTCGAATTATCACAAGTTTTGGAAAATAATACAACTTAACTTCCTGGTCCCGCCAAAAACTCCATATTTTATTTTTTTGACGTACAGCTGTTTAGAAATGTTGCCAGATAATAATTGTTTCCGGTTGGAAATTTCTAATTTTCAAAGTAAAAGAAGTGTAGTGTAGTACGGATGGCGTAAATGCTGTCGCCTGAGTACTGAACGCGTACTGACTTGAGCTCCGTCTGTGCCTGGGCTATATATACGCGGTAATAAAAATCACAAATAATGTTTGCTCTGTGGCATTCATAAATGTTGTACTAGCAACACCTTCAACCGGAAGTTCTACTTTAAGCCGGACAGACGACGATCTGCCGGAGTGTTACGTAAAAACTTCGGGATTTTTCATAACTCCCTTGAGGATAACTACCTTGCATTTCTTCGATCGATTTTCAAAAAACGAAAATGTTCTCTACCGTCTACAGAGCAGGCCGTGTGGCCGCAAGGGCGGTAGTAAACAACACCGAAAAGCACCTGCGGTTACTGGGGCTGTAGTGAACAAACGTGATTATGCAGCCAAGGCATCGGGAGGCCTAGGACATGGTAAGGTGGTCGCCGTCATCGGCGCCGTCGTGGACGTGCAGTTCGAGGACAACCTGCCGCCCATCCTGAATGCGCTGGAAGTGCAGAACAGGCAGCCACGACTGGTACTGGAAGTAGCACAGCATCTGGGAGAGAACACCGTGCGTACCATCGCCATGGACGGTACCGAGGGTCTGGTGCGCGGGCAGGCCGTGCACGACTCGGGCTCGCCCATCTGCATCCCCGTCGGCGTCGAGACGCTGGGCCGCATCAT
>CANPUS010000005.1:0-15000 GCA_947579745.1 Apocheima hispidaria
GTAGTTATGAAATGATTATCCTATTTGAACGAGGGAAGCGAAGGTCTCAGAGTCTACGGGAGCAAATCGGCAGCTGTATGTATGTTTGTATGTATTTTTGTCCGACGATAACTTAAGAACCGTTAATCCAATCGTCATGAAGATCGGAAGGATCGGATCGGATTCATGAAGTAGGCAAGTAGATCATTTCAATACAATTGTTAAGTTCCAATATGAGCTGAATCGGCCCTGGGGCTGTGAAGTAATAGGGGTCGCGAGGTCTCAGTTTGGCGCGAACTACTAGTATAATATAACTTACGTACTTAACGGAACGGAACTGCCTTTTTTCAATGTGCACTACGTCACTATCTCGGTGTTTTATATTTGGAATTCTAAATCCGTCACGTGCACGACTTGATATTTTTGTACATTTTATGTTTTTGATGGGACTCTCATTTCGTTTTAAATATATTCACTAGCTCAGGTAAACTCAGGAGCGTGGCGGGAGGCAAGTTACACAAAATACCAACTCCCAATCTATTCCAATAGAATCTATCGCCAGAGGTAGGCATACTTGTCTTGCAGACAGCATATTTAAGTTCCAGTTTCATCATCATCATCATCAGCTAGAAGACGTCCTCTGCTGAACATAGGCCTCCCCTAATTCCAGTTTATAAACGTCCAAATTACAGGACAACAATTACAGTACCATTAAACGAGCCTATAAAATCGTGTCGAAAAAACCAATAGCGATATAAACCGTTAACAAGTCATCGAATTCTTTCCAAAGTAGCAATAATTTTATATGAAAGCTAACGCGCCTATGTAACCTAGATCGAGCGTCGAGACGCACGAGGCGGGGGCAGAGGTGGACTTGCGAGCCTTTCAATACAAATTTAAGAATACACCGTCTTTTTAAAATCATTATTTGTTATGCATCTCCACAGACTCCGGGTCCGTGCCCTTTGTCAACTTTCAAAATATGTTGTCAACTATAAATATAAAATATAATATCTTAGCATACAAGTTATGACTTTACAAGAGGAATACCTGACAGGGAACACAATACAGGAATACAACGAAGATACAGGCGATTATACTTAAAATTTTCTTGAGTTGCTTCGAGAATAGGGTAGTACGGCCTTAACCTTGTTGTGGGCTCGACTTGGACTTGGACTTGGCGGCACGGCCGTGCCGCCAGACTTGGAATAGAGTTCCAAGTGGAACGCAATTATATATATAAATGAGCTATAGTGTCACGGTGCTACCCCCTACCTGCTTTGTAGGTTATTTAAATAAAAGAGGTAGGGTATAATATATGGTAAGTATTACCGCGAACATACATTTATTTTTGCCACAGACTTATAGATAGTGAAGACTTTTCACAAAGGGTAATTATTTGAGAAGAATCAAGAAATAATAACTACATTTTTCAGATGGTTCAGAAAAATAAATCAAAGCAAAGCTTATTCAACGAGACAATCGAATCGGGTACGTGATATTTAAAAATAAAATAGCTGGTCAAGTGCGAGACAGACTTGCTCACCGTGGGCTCCGTACTACTAGAATTTGTGTTACTTATGCAAAAAAATAAACTTGTTTCCTTATTATTAATTCGCTGTTCCTTCATTAATTCGTTAGCGCTTGGCCGGTTGTTTTACTTTAGAGTTTGCAGTAGATATAACCGAACATATTTTTTTTTTAATGTTATGATTATTCCGTTTCCGAGCTAGACATTGCAGGAAACCGTGAAAGAAAAAAATATGTAGGCTTCTTTTGGACACAGCAAACAATCTACGCTATGAATCGGCGGGTACTGCATTTTTTGTTAACTACTTAGAGTCAATATTTTGGTTCAACATCCTACGAAAAATGTGAAGCTTTCAAGTCTGTATCTTATTCCTTGTAAGAGCTAGAATCAACGGACAGACAGAGTAGAGACTTGTAGATGGACAGACAGAGCCCAGACTTATAGACAAACAGATAAAGTCGAGACTTAAAGACGAACAGACAGAGTCCAGACTTGTAGACGGACAGACAGCAGAGTTACATCATTGTAACTGAATTAAAAAGCTCAGTTTTGTTTTTTGACCGAGCGTAGCGAAGGTCTCAGAGTTTACTGGGACAAATCGGCATTTGTATGTATGTTTGTATGTGTATATTTGTCCAATGATAACTTGCGAACCGTTGATCCGATCTTGATGAAATTTTGTAGACAAGTAGTTCATTTCAATACAATTTTTAAGTTCGAATATGAGCTGAATCGGTCCGGGGGTTGTGAAGATATAGGAGGTCGCGAGGTCTCAGTTCGGCGCGAACTACTAGTCATCTATATCCGTAAAATACTACTTTAAAATAATGTTTTAGGAAAACCGAAGAAGTTTATAGATCTCATACTGGATCTGGCCGAAGAGACCGGCCGCTTCACCGACGAACAAATACGAGAAGAGGTGGATACTATCGTTCTTGGCGGACACGACTCGAACGCATCTACCCTCACTTTTGCTCTAACTCTACTGGGATCTCACTCTGGCGTCCAACAGAAGCTTTATCAAGAGTACTTGTTTTTATTTTCCTCTGCGGTGCATCGTAGACTAGAGCCACGGCCGCGCCTGGTGCCGCGGGGTGTCCACGTTCGATATATCGACGATTACTTATATACAATTATATATACATCGAAATTGATCGACTGTTTCATTTGATGACATACAATGAATAAATAACGCTGAACATGACTGTGATGCGCTATTTATTTGACCGAGCGAAACGAGATCTCAGAGTCTACGGGAACAAATCGGCATTTGTATGTATGTTTGTGTGTATATTTGTCCGACGACAAATTGCGTACCGTTGATCTGATCTTCATGAAATTTTGTAGACAAGTAGTTCATTTCAATACAATTTTTAAGTTCGAATATGAGCTGAATCGGTCCAGGGGTTGTGAAGATATAGGGGACAAACGGAACAGAGAACACAATTCGTTTCTTATAAAACAAACTAGATGGCGTACTATGCACTTAAAACGCGTTGGCGAGATCCGCAGACAGAAAACAGCCATCATCCAGTCATTGAATAAACAATGTTAACCTTAGCGTCGTTATAATACGACTCAAACATCGAGATGTTACGCCTTTCTTCATAAGATGTGGTACATAGGCGCGAGTTTTTTTTTTCTATGTTTTGGCGCCACACGTTGTGTATTTAGCCAGTGTCAAGTATTGTAATATTTCTAGTGAAGTCAAATATTTCAAAATTAATTTAAGTCTAAGTCAAGCAAAGTAAGTCACGGTCAAGTCTAAGTCATGCCCCAGTAAAGTGGTGGAGACTACTAGAGGTTTCTATGGAGTTTTGGAACCAGTATCAAAAAAATCAGCATCATCATCATCATTGACTGTCATAGGAACCTTGCATTACCTATCTGTTATATGCTTTGTTAAAAGTCAACTCGATCGAAACTGTTGAAAGTGGTAGTTGAAAGTATGACAAGTTTTGATTTGGAAGAACAACATATCATTTAGGTATATATACATTACACATTATGTACAGTGTACATTATGTAGGTAAGTGAAATAAAATCTTGTAAAACAGAACATCCCGAGGTCTCAGTTCGGGGCGAACTACTAGTTATTGTATGATTGATGTCTATTCTCAGAAACATATGTAGTTCTATGGTATACTTCCGGTCAAAAATGGCTCTCCACTCCGCTTTGATACAAATAATAGTAAGAGTAGTCGACTTGCAGCTTTGTCTATAAATTAATGCTATGCGTTTTAGGATACTTCACGTTTGTGGAAACTCTGAAAAAACTATAGAAAAAAAGGATTTATCCAAGCTTGTGTACACTGAAGCGGTATTGAAAGAAACTTTACGTCTTTACCCAATCGGCTTTATTCTTCCGAGACACATCGACAGAGACGTCAAACTAAGTAAGTTCATCAATTCTAGATCTGAGTAGGTACTATAACTACCACGAGAGCTGGTTTCGGCGAGCCGTTCGCCATTTACCGTTTACCAGACCGCCTCCTAACGCGGTCTGGTTGTTATAAAATAAACGCAACTCAACAACGTTCTCAACTTGGAAATCTGCGCCGAGTATTAGAATAAATATAATATAAATAAATAATAAATATTAGTGGACTTTTTTACACACAGTGCCATCTAGCCTCAAACTAAGCAAGCTTGTACTATGGAACCAGATAACTGATAAAATACAGAAAGACTTTTTTTTTGTAAGTACATACATAGATGCACCCAGACAAAGAACATACATCCATGTTCATCACATAAATGTTTGTCCTGGGTGGGAATCGAACCCACAACCTACAGCTCAGATAGTGGAAATCCTCCCGCTGAGCTATGAGGCTAGTCAGTGAAACGACGCTAGAAGAGGTATCATAGCATGGCGCGGGGGTACTACCACCGTGCTGTGAGATGTTTCCCTGCACCGGTAGATCGAGCTCACTGTTAGGACTCCAACCAGAGCCATGAGATTACGATTTGGGAATGAGTTCTGGAAAAAATCTCTACTTTTAGAAAACTACACCATAAAAGCGAGTTCCGATTGCTTGATAATGGCGCATGGTCTCCACCGCCATAGCTGGTGGGCTCCCGACGCGGACCGGTTCAGGCCCGACCGATGGTTAGACAAGGAAACTTTGCCAGATCCCAAATATTACGGCGTATTCGGACTCGGCAGACGATCGTGTATCGGTAAGAATTTCGTATAACATCTATCTACAACACGTGATCTGTGACAATATGTCACATTATCGGTTGCCGATAGTTAAATACTTTGTCAAATCGACGAAACCCAAAAGAGTCAATAATTTTTCTATTTTAGAACGGTAGAATTTCATTATTTTTTTAATTCGCGGCTATTCCGTTACGTAATACTTTAAATGTGAACCTTATAACGTACCTACCAGCGTATTTATAAAGTAAGCGTCAACATGTGTACGATCCACTTACAGTCTCGAAAAGATGTAATTATGTAAAAGTGTGCTGTATGAGGTGCATTTGAACTTCAGGTGAGAAAATGATAAACAATCCCTGCATGTAGACGAATGTATATAGGAAAAGTCCACCAGCCTTCAATCCACGACCGCCAATACGACTTTAGTACCAGTCGCGATCCAGGTGGACTGCTCGGCACGGCTGGACTACTGATGGTAGTATACTCCGAAATCCTCAGTCACCGTACAGCACAGAGTCACGGACACGGGCGGTGTCGATGAATAGTTCTAGACGAAAATTGTAAACAGCCCGCGCCGCGAGTACAAAAGCAACGTGCGTTCAATGCGAGTCGCTACGACAGAGTCGCTTCTACCGATTAACGATAGCAAACATAAACCATCGATGGAGTTATTTTTTCATCTACTCTCTTTTGCTTGCAAGGATCTAACATTGTGTTTTGTCATGAAATTCCATTGTATGAAAGACGATATAGCTGGTGTCGGTTTCGCTGCCACGACTACGACACAACACACTTGGCATGACACGACACCCACACGACACGACACACTTGGCATGACACGACACCCACACGACATGACACGGGTTCGCGCAACTCGCGGCGCGGCGCGGCAGAGCGCGGAGCTGTGCTACCATTAAAAATAAAAATTATAATCCCTATCCGATTTTAATCTGCAAACACGCATTGTAACTCCATCCATTGCATTGTTGTTTGGTTTAAAGACATTTTAATTCCCTTTATATATACGTACACCTATGTGATGATGTTACTACAACGACAAAGAAGACAAAATAAAACTAACACAAGAACTAAAATGTACAAGGGAATAGAAAAGGAATGCAAAGCAACACACTAACACGGTGCCAGAACGGCCGCACAGTTATTATTAATTTTGACATCATTTCCGTGGTTTCAGGTAAAACTTACGCAATGATGTTCATGAAGATAATACTAGTACACGTGATGAGAAAATACCGCGTCTCATCTGATATCAGCAAGATGGTGGTGTCGTTACAGCTGCTGACCAGACCTGAATCAGGATACTTCATAACCTTAAAGCGACGTTGAAATCGTTCTTTTTATTTCAATTTGCTATGTTATTGCGTGTACCCGCACTAGCCCGTATCGTACGTGACGTCACCTGCCGGTCCCAACAGAATACCAGCGCTGATTGTTCACAATCAGCATTATGCTGAGTTGGGATCGGGTTTGTGACAAAAATAGCGTAAATGCTTTATACTGTGTGTTTTTTTTTTTTTTTAATTTTTAATATGTATTTGTGTCACGAATAAAATTTTCTGTATTTCTGTAAATCAAGGGTTATACAGGTTAAAGATGAAAGTGTTAATAAGTGTAGAATTTCCCACAACATTTTTAAGAATATTATAATAAAATGTTGTGAAAGCTTTGTGGATTTTACTTACCCCTGACATGATCCAATAGACACGGGGACACGGCGTTGGACGGACGGACGGACGGACGGACGGACGGACGGACGGACGGACGGACGGACGGACGGACGGACGGACGGACGGACGGACGGACGGACGGACGGACGGACGGACGGACGGACGGACGGACGGACGGACGGACGGACGGACGGACGGACGGACGGACGGACGGACGGATGGACGGATGGATGGATGGATGGATGGATGGTTAGGTTAGGTTAGGTTAGGTTAGGTTAGGTTAGGTTAGGTTAGGTTAGGTTAGGTTAGAAGAAGGCTGCGACCAAGGACAGGCCGCAGCCGACTCGCCCCACTCCGGAGCAGGCGGCTGCCATGGAGGAAAGTTAGGATGTCGGCCCTAACTTTCCTCCAGGCGAACATCAACCACTCTGCCAGGGCTCAGGACCTCCTCCTCCAGAGCCTGGCAGAGCGCTTGATCAAGGTGGCCGTGATCGCCGAGCCATATCGGATCCCGCCCAGGACGGACTGGGTTGGGGATCTTGATGGCTTGGTGGCGATCACCACCCAGTCGCCTGCCCAATCCCCTCCTCTCGAGGATGTGGTGAGGGGTAGGGGACTCGTCGCGGCCCGGATCGGGGGGACGGTGGTTGTGGGGGTGTACTTCTCCCCCAACAGGGTCCTCGCCGAGTTCGAGAGTTTTCTCGGCGAGGTGGGGACCCTGGTCGGCCAGAACCGTCCCCGATCCGTCATCGTCCTCGGAGACCTCAACGCGAAATCCACCGCGTGGGGGTCTTCGAGGACTGATGCCAGGGGCGAGGCCGTCGACGAGTGGCTGGCGGAGACGGGGCTCTGCGTGGTCAACCGGGGGTCGGAGGACACGTGCGTGCGACGCTCGGGTGGGTCGGTCATCGACGTGACCCTCGCCACCCCCGAGCTCGCGGCACGTGTCCGGGACTGGGAGGTCCTGGTGGACGAGGAGACGCTCTCCGATCATCGGTATATCCGATTCAGCGTCTCCTCGTCGATGGTAGGACAGGGCCCACGGTTGCCACCGGCGGCTGGCCGGCGCTGGGCACTGACCCGTCTGGACACCGACTTGCTTCGGGAAGCCGCAATTGTCCAGACGTGGAGTGCCCCCCCCTCGGGGGACGTAGACTTGGACGCCGCCGTGGATGGACTGTGTGAGGCCATGGTACGCGTGTGCGACGCCGCCATGCCGCGCGCGAGGCCTCCACAGTCCAAGCGCCAAGTCTACTGGTGGGGCGAGGGGGTTGCCGAGACCCGCCGCCAGTGCCTGGCAGCGCGCCGCTGCTACCAGCGGCACCGCCGGAGGAGGGTGCAGGACGCGGAGGAGCTGGACCGCCTCTACACCGCCTACAGAGAGGTGTGTAAGGCCCTCCGCGTCGAGATCAGCCAGGCCAAGGCGCGGGCCTGGACTGAGCTACTCGAGTCGCTGGAGAGGGACCCGTGGGGGCGGCCCTACAAATGGGCCCGCCAGAAATTGCGACCCTGGGCCCCTCCGGTGACCAGCACTCTGGAGCCGGCGGTCCTCCGCAGGGTGGTCGAGGGACTGTTCCCCGGTAGCCCGGGGACCGACTTCGTCCCTCCCGCCCTACCGGCGCCTGCCACGACGGAGGAGGAAGAGGAGGACGTCCCCGAGGTCTCGCAGGGCGAGTTGGGGGCGGCCGTCCTTAGGATGAGGGCCAGGAACACGGCGCCGGGGCCCGATGGGATTCCCGGTCGCGCGTGGGCCCTCGTCCAAGAGGAGTTAGGGGAGCGGTTGAGGGCTATTTTCAACCGCTGTCTACAGGAAGGGAGTTTCCCCAGGCGGTGGAAGTCGGGCCGGCTGGTCCTGCTGAGGAAGGAGGGGCGCCCAGCGGACCAGCCGGCGGGGTATCGGCCAATAGTGCTGCTTGACGAGGCGGGCAAGCTCCTGGAGCGAGTGGTGAATGCCCGCCTCGTCAACCACCTGGAGGAGGTCGGCCCGGACCTGGCGGACACGCAGTTCGGCTTTCGGAGGGGTCGCTCGACGATTGACGCCATAGCGCACGTCCGCGACCTCTCCGACGAGGCGTGCTCCAGTGGCGGGGTGTTGTTGGCGGTGTCCCTTGACATCGCCAACGCGTTCAACACCCTGCCCTGGAGCGTAATATCGGGGGCGCTGGGGTGGCACAAGATACCCCAGTACCTCCGACGCCTCGTGGGGGACTACCTCTCCGATCGGGAGGTAGTCTACCCCACAAAGGAGGGAGAGGGCCGGAGCCCCATGACCCGCGGCGTTCCACAGGGGTCCGTATTGGGCCCCACCCTGTGGAACGTCGGGTATGATTGGGTCCTTAGGGGCGCTAACCTTCGTGGCGTCAGCGTCGTTTGTTACGCTGACGACACGTTGGTTACCGCGAGGGGGCAGACGTATAGAGATGCGTCTGTCCTGGCCACCGCCGCGGTCGCTGCGGTGGTGGCCCGGATCCGGCGGTTGGGCCTGGAGGTGGCGCTCCATAAATCCGAGGCCATCTGTTTCCACGGGCCTCGGAGGGCGCCACCTGCAGGCTCAAAGATAGTGGTGGGCGGAACCTCCATTGCTGTCGGCACGACGCTGAAGTATCTCGGCGTCGTGCTCGACAGCAGATGGAGGTTCGGGGCCCACTTCGAGGGGCTGACCCCGAGGGTCGTGGGGACGGCGGCTGCGTTGAGCCGCCTCCTACCGAACCTCGGAGGAGGAGGGGGGAGCTGCCGCCGCCTATATATGGCGGTGGTGAGATCCATGGCCCTCTACGGGGCCCCCATATGGGCAGGGTCGGTGGGTCCGAGGGAGATCGCCCGGCTCCACAAGGCCCAGAGAGTTATGGCGGTGAGAGTGTGTCGGGGGTACCGCACACTCTCCCACGAGGTGGCTTGTGCCCTGGCCGGCTCCCTCCCGTGGGACCTTGAGGCCGAGGTCCTCTCATCCGTGTACTGGCGCAGAGTACGCGCCCGCACGGAGGACCTACGGCCTGCCCCACGGGAGGTAGAACAGTGGCGGAAGAGGGCGAGAACAGCCGCCCTCGAATCGTGGAGCCGACGGATCGCCGAAGATAGGACGAGGGGAGCCGGAGCTGTCCGGCTCCTCGAGGCGATCCGTCCCGTACTGAGGGCATGGGTACACCGCGGCCACGGGAGTCTCTCCTTCCGGATGACACAGGTACTCTCGGGGCACGGTTGCTTCGGGAGATACCTGTGTCGCGTTGCCCGGAGGGAAGAGACTCCGGACTGCCACCAGTGCGGCTGCGCCGAGGAAACGGCGCAGCACGTGCTGGAGGTGTGCCCGGGGGCGGCGGATCCGCGGCTGTTCTTGGCCGCGGAAATGGGTGGGGACCTCTCGTTGCCGAACATCCTGGCAAGGATGGTCGCCGACGAGAGGTCCTGGGAGGCGATGGCCTCTTTCTGCGAGGAGGTGATGTCGCAGAGAGAGGCCGAGGAGCGGGAGAGGGAGGCTGATCCCCTCGCTCACCCGCTCCGAAGAGGGCGGAGACGACGGCGTGCAAGCCGTGCTCGCACACCGTCTCCGCTCGGAGGGTCTGGGGTGGCGGATGTGGGGACATCCGCCACCCCTTCTTAGTCACTTAATGTGACAGACCCTCCAGGTGGTCGACGCGCCCGGTGTTCCGGCGCGTCGTCACGAGGTGGGAAGGGGTCAGTTTAACGACCCCTTCCCGAGGCGAGTCCGCCCAGGGGCGGACAAACGGCGGGACGGGGCTGCGGTGCATACTCTGCATGGTCCCGTGGCCCCGTCCGACTTGCCGTCGCCGAAGGAACACCTTGGGGTTTTAGTTGGTATTAGCGCCACCGCTGCGGCCGTGGCGCTCGAGCCCAACATACCCCGCTCTTGTCCCCACTCGAGCGGGGATGCGTAAATGCATTTCCCCAAGTAAAAAAAAAAAAAAAAAAAAAAAAAGGTTAGGTTAGGTTAGGTTAGGTTAGGTTAGGTTAGGTTAGGTTAGGTTTTATTTTTTTTTTTTTTTTTTTTTATCCGTCCTCCTCCACCAATGTACCTCTGACAATGGTCAGAGACTTTATTTAGGTTCTTTTTGATAGGCTACATTTATTTATTTATTTCAGAGTGCTACTTCTGTAGCTTTTTTCATCAATATTTGCAATAATAGTATTTCCACGATAATATTTTGTAGTAATTTCTTTATTAGTATTTTTTGTATATATGTATATGTTGTCATAACTTTAAAAATTATTCGTCGTTTTTGTAAAATGTAAAAATTTAAAAATTTTTGGTATAATACATATAATATCTATGGTTCATACCATACATAGTGTCTAAAATAATTTGACACCATACATAAGTGTATGTTTGCAAGTTTTTTACTGTCAATATCAATTATTGTTTGTTGTCTATGAACTTATTTTGAATTTAAAACTTATCTTCAGTAGTTTGACCATTATTTAGTGTTTTTAACTATTTTTACGTATACTATACATATATGCACTACACTTTCCAATTTGTTGCTTGGTGATACAATATTGTTATCATTCGTTTCAACTATTCCAATGTGGGTGCATACTCTTGATTCTAAAGAATTAAGTGTTGCACACACTTTTCAAACTAATTTAACGACCTTAAATAAGTCAGGGTGACACTCAATGTCATCGTGGCTTATTTCACATCCAAAAACCTGTGCTACTTCCGTGTCGTCGGCAAATAGGTACAGCCTGGATCCTTTCCCGTCCTTCATCACACACAATGGGAGTCCGGTCAGCATCATGCTTGATTTAAATTCCGGGCCGTACCCATTCGCTTTATATTTGAGGCACTTCTGTAGCAAGCGATTCATTGTATCAACAATTTTTGTTAAATTTTTACGTGTTGGGCAGCCCCCACACTCAAAACAATTTAAGTATGGGGAGCGCCCCACACGCACGGTCTCTACCTGCGTCGGTTTAATACCCCGCACAAGTCCACAACTGTACGCAGGTGTCGCTGTGTCATCCATGGTCCTATGAGTGCCCGGTACCTCAGCAGTACGCCACGCTAGACCTAGCTATGGCTTCCCAACGCTTACGTACCGGGCACTCCCTATCAAAGGCATTGTGGCTCGTATCGGGGTACTTCACCGACCTGCAGTTGCGGCATGTCGCAGTCTCGCCCGCAGCATAAGCTGGACAGTCTGCTCGGATATGTGGGCCGGCGCAAAAGCTGCACAGGTCAACTGACTCCGTGCAAAGCTTGCGCCCATGCCCATACCCCAGGCATCGTGTACATTGGACGAGCGGAGACTGGTCCTGCACAAACGCATACTGCAGGTCGATGTGTACTCTCTTTGCCTCCGTCAGTTTCTGCCACAGTTTAGGCGACACCTGTAGCACAACATGATTCTCATGAGGGTTTCGCGCTCTTCGTCTGTACTTGACAGTGGCTCTGAAGTCGTCGTCTGTTAGGTCCCTCAGGAGGCTCTTATTTTGGGACCTAAGAGACGACACTATTTCGGAATCCTTGTTGAAGGTGAGGAGGTTCCGAATCATCACTAGTGGGTCTTTGTTCTTGGCCTCCTCCACATTTAAAGTTTTGTTCTTGGACTTGATTTTCTCACTCACCTTCAACAGTTCTTCTTTACTTGCGCAGCTTAAAACCACCTTCTGGTTCCTGACTCTTTGGACCCTAGTGACCTGAAGCCCGGTGGTCTTGGCTTCAAGAGCCTCTCGGACTTTACCGAGTACTTGGTCACTAGTGTCCATATCGTCGCCAGAGGACACAATAATAGAGTGGTTTGGGTGAAGTTTATTCGGTGTAATTGTGTTATTCGGTCTAGCCAGAACCTCCGCGTACGAGGGGACGGCTTCCTGCAATGAGGTAACCTTTCTCCCCGTTTCTTCGGTGGTCTGTCGCAGTTCCCGCACTTCACCCAAAAGCTGACCCATGCGCTCACTCTGCACTTCGTGTTGGTCTACCGGGGAGGTGGCATCAAGGTTCTCATTTAGAAGCCGCAATCTCTCCGTGTTTTCCTTAAGTAACTTCATGTGCTCCACCAAAACTCCCTCCAGGAGAGCTGAAGAGAATTTTGGCGGGGCACATGACTCACACGGTTCAATCTCTCCTGCGGTCCTGTCAGCAGGACTGGGCTGTGTTTTCGTACTCTTTTTTGTAGCTGCATCTGCCTCCTTTACCAATTGGAACAGACGATCAATGGCCTTGTTCACGGAGATCTTGATGTCGGTTTTGAGGTTCCGAGAGTTGGACAGATGCAGTTTAGCCGTACAAACACAAGCCCTTGCCTCCGTCACCCGGTCAGTGAATTTAGGGCCCGTGATCTTAGGTGGGCTCCTCGTAGCCTCTACCGACAGCCTACGTACAGCCGCAGGTTTCGGCTTTGGAGCTCCTACCGTCGGGCTCTTTTTTGGGGGAGATTTATTAAATCGAGCATCCGGTGTTCCCGACTCCCATTCCCCGATGCTTCTCCGGACATTTTGGCTGGAGGGCCCAGCAGTTTTTGTTATGGTTGCGGTACCTGCCGCAACAACAAGGTCATCTTCACCCTGCGAAGTAGATTTTGCTGGAGTTCTAAGCATTCTTGGAGGTCTTCGGTTGTCAAAGTAAAATTAATAATTAAATATATAAAGGTAATAAATGTATTTGTCAATAAGACCGACAAAACCTACAAGAAAAAGTAAAAGAAAGAATTTAAGTTATTAGATTTCGATATTGGTAGCAAGCTTACCTTCCTAATGGCAACGCATCTGGGAGGGTGGGCGGGCGAAAATTTCGCGAATTTCGCGTTTTCGAGTATGGGGCGCGATGCGCGCTCACTGTCCGATACCTAGAAAAATATACAAATAATTTGGAAAAGTAAGTTGACCGAAAAAATAATGTTTTACTTGAAATTTACTGAAAATTTAGAATATTTCCTATGTTCCTAATAATTTTATGCTTTTTGTTGCAGATCCGCGGAGGGGACGCCGAGACGGAGCCGACGACGTATCACACACCACAATCGGATAAAAACTTAGACACGCGAAAAAGTCGGTTAGGTTAGGTTAGGTTAGGTTAGGTTAGGTTAGGTTAGGTTAGGTTAGGTTAGGTTAGGTTAGGTTAGGTTAGGTTAGGTTAGGTTAGGTTAGGTTAGGTTAGGTTAGGTTAGGTTAGGTTAGGTTAGGTTAGGTTAGGTTAGGTTAGGTTAGGTTAGGTTAGGTTAGGTTAGGTTAGGTTAGGTTAGGTTAGGTTAGGTTAGGTTAGGTTAGGTTAGGTTAGGTTAGGTTAGGTTAGGTTAGGTTAGGTTAGGTTAGGTTAGGTTAGGTTAGGTTAGGTTAGGTTAGGTTAGGTTAGGTTAGGTTAGGTTAGGTTAGGTTAGGTTAGGTTAGGTTAGGTTAGGTTAGGTTAGGTTAGGTTAGGTTAGGTTAGGTTAGGTTAGGTTAGGTTAGGTTAGGTTAGGTTAGGTTAGGTTAGGTTAGGTTAGGTTAGGTTAGGTTAGGTTAGGTTAGGTTAGGTTAGGTTAGGTTAGGTTAGGTTAGGTTAGGTTAGGTTAGGTTAGGTTAGGTTAGGTTAGGTTAGGTTAGGTTAGGTTAGGTTAGGTTAGGTTAGGTTAGGTTAGGTTAGGTTAGGTTAGGTTAGGTTAGGTTAGGTTAGGTTAGGTTAGGTTAGGTTAGGTTAGGTTAGGTTAGGTTAGGTTAGGTTAGGTTAGGTTAGGTTAGGTTAGGTTAGGTTAGGTTAGGTTAGGTTAGGTTAGGTTAGGTTAGGTTAGGTTAGGTTAGGTTAGGTTAGGTTAGGTTAGGTTAGGTTAGGTTAGGTTAGGTTAGGTTAGGTTAGGTTAGGTTAGGTTAGGTTAGGTTAGGTTAGGTTAGGTTAGGTTAGGTTAGGTTAGGTTAGGTTAGGTTAGGTTAGGTTAGGTTAGGTTAGGTTAGGTTAGGTTAGGTTAGGTTAGGTTAGGTTAGGTTAGGTTAGGTTAGGTTAGGTTAGGTTAGGTTAGGTTAGGTTAGGTTAGGTTAGGTTAGGTTAGGTTAGGTTAGGTTAGGTTAGGTTAGGTTAGGTTAGGTTAGGTTAGGTTAGGTTAGGTTAGGTTAGGTTAGGTTAGGTTAGGTTAGGTTAGGTTAGGTTAGGTTAGGTTAGGTTAGGTTAGGTTAGGTTAGGTTAGGTTAGGTTAGGTTAGGTTAGGTTAGGTTAGGTTAGGTTAGGTTAGGTTAGGTTAGGTTAGGTTAGGTTAGGTTAGGTTAGGTTAGGTTAGGTTAGGTTAGGTTAGGTTAGGTTAGGTTAGGTTAGGTTAGGTTAGGTTAGGTTAGGTTAGGTTAGGTTAGGTTAGGTTAGGTTAGGTTAGGTTAGGTTAGGTTAGGTTAGGTTAGGTTAGGTTAGGTTAGGTTAGGTTAGGTTAGGTTAGGTTAGGTTAGGTTAGGTTAGGTTAGGTTAGGTTAGGTTAGGTTAGGTTAGGTTAGGTTAGGTTAGGTTAGGTTAGGTTAGGTTAGGTTAGGTTAGGTTAGGTTAGGTTAGGTTAGGTTAGGTTAGGTTAGGTTAGGTTAGGTTAGGTTAGGTTAGGTTAGGTTAGGTTAGGTTAGGTTAGGTTAGGTTAGGTTAGGTTAGGTTAGGTTAGGTTAGGTTAGGTTAGGTTAGGTTAGGTTAGGTTAGGTTAGGTTAGGTTAGGTTAGGTTAGGTTAGGTTAGGTTAG
>CANPUS010000006.1:2500-7500 GCA_947579745.1 Apocheima hispidaria
GACAAAGTTGCAACATTGTTATTCATTTAAAATAATATAATATATTTCTTTTCACACTTTTTTTCTTTACTTTTTCTTTCTTGCCTTTACCGTGTTACATTATTTATGAATGATACCAAAAACAAACGAAAAATGCATTTATAATTACAATTGTGATTGCCGACGCTTTTCAGCTGCTCCGGCCGGGTGCTGGTGCTGGTGCTGGTGATGGTGCTTGTGCTGGTGATGGTGCTTGTGCTGGTGATGGTGCTTGTGCTGGTGACGGTGCCGGTGCCGGTGCCGCCGACGACGACGCGCGCCCGCTGTTGCTGAAACTGTACAAGGTAAGAACATGAATGCCGTTAATAATTCATTACTCGAGTGACGTCACCGTTCCCCAACCCCGTTCACCGACCGGTATATATCACTAATTGACCCCAAATAGGGCATAGACTCCTATCGACTCGCCCGTATCACCATTTCGGTTTAGTCTAATTAAATACGCAAATTACGTCGGCGCTCTACCCCCGGGAACTGGATACCGGAAGTGCACTTTTAGAAAATTAAAATTAAAGCTTAAAACGGGGAATCGCCTAGTTAGTGCACAGTGAACTCGAGGCGGGCATCGACTCCTCTCACCGGTATGTTTCGGTTGTCTATAATATAATGTAATTCATTAAGCAAATTATTTTACTGTTTTCAACCCCTTCGCTGGACACCGGAAGCGATTAGCGCACAGGAATCAAACGTTCACTCTCGACACCCGAGCCAGTGTTGTATTATAATATTTTTTGAGTTTTTTTTTATTTATTTTTTTTTGTTCCTTTTTTTTTTTTAATTACGTCACAATTGCACCCCGGAAGCACTTAATGAACTGGAAATGGACATCGGGTCTCGTCACTCGAGCTAGGTAGATTTTTTTGGATTTTTCAATTTTTTTTTTTCCCTTTTCGTCTCGTGCGCGTGCGCGTGCGCGTAAAAAAAGCAAAAATTTACCAACCAGATCCCGTCTGATTTCCGCGCGACAAGGCCTAGGAGCTGTGTGTGAAATAATATTCGATTCAAGTCCACGCTCGGCTCGTTAAAAGTCCACTGTCTGCGCGCAATTCAGGCACCGTTCGATATCTCGCTCGAGACTGGGTCTGCGTTCGACATTGACGTATTGTGCGCTTCTTTCTCTATTATAAAGAATCTTTCATCTTCAGAAAGAAGATAAAGTTCAATAGAAAGAGAAGCTTTTGTATACGCGCAAAACGACAATGTCAAAAGTTACAAGACCCTCTGTGGAGAGAGGAACGTTTCGCATCGGGTGCGAGCGCGCGCGCCTTCGCCGCCGCCGCCGCACGAACACGGGCCGATGCGAACCGTTTTTGAGAACTGGTATATTATATATACACATATATATATATATATATTATATAATACATATTTATTTTGTCTCAATATAAATTAAAAAAATATTTGTATTGGATCGCTGTGTCGATCGACCCCGGCGAGGTACACACGCGCACGTTTCGAACGCATAGTATTTCAATCAATACGTTTGCTTTGCGCTCGCTGTCCGTGCGCTTGTGTGCTCAGCGTGTATCGGAGGAGTGCCGCGGAGGCGCTCCTTCGATGCCTCACCGTGTGGTTTTACAGTGTAAAATCGATCGGCCCACCCCGACCGGACGGGGTGGGGTTTCAATAGTATATCGTATTGCTCGACGATGACTCAGCTGCGTCGCTCGCGTAAGGAGCGAGGGACGCGTAAGTCTGACGAGTCCTGCCGGCTCTACCACTATCAAGAAGTCACGAAGAAGGAAGAAGAACGACGGCAACGAGAAGAAGGAAGAAAACGAAGAAACAACACCTCCGTATTTTTCTTGTATTTTTTTTGTCATTTTCTCCTCTCCGTACTCGACAGCGTGGCGAAAGGAGATGATCGTCCCCGATCAAAAGGCGCCGAAAAATCTCCTCGGCTCTCGCAGCACCGGGCGGAATCGTACCGATTCTACGATTTGTAGCTAAACGTATTCTACGGAGTGTCGTTCACTACGCCGTCTTGGTCACGAACTTTCGCGAATGGATCGTAACAGATCTCCATTCTTCATCGCTTCACACTCGCGACCGATCTCATCATCGTCGTGTCGCGTGTATCGATCGCCCCGCACACACATACGGAGACACACCCCGGCCGTCGCACCTCTTAAAAACGGTCCGGCCCGGGGGCGCGTCGCAAGGCGATTCGTCTCGCGCTCGTACGTCGAGCAGACTCTCTCGTGAGCTCCCTGGTTGATCCTGCCAGTAGTTATATGCTTGTCTCAAAGATTAAGCCATGCATGTCTCAGTGCAAGCCGTATTAAGGCGATACCGCGAATGGCTCAATATATCAGTTTTGGTTCCTTAGATCTTACTCAGTTACTTGGATAACTGTGGTAATTCTAGAGCTAATACATGCAATCAGAACTCTGACCAGTGATGGGACGAGTGCTTTTATTAGATCAAAACCAATCGACGGAGGGCCTCGCGTCCGAAGTCGTTACCTTTGATGAATCTGGATAACTTTTGCCGATCGCACGGTCTCGTACCGGCGACGCATCTTTCAAATGTCTGCCTTATCAACTTTCGATGGTAGTTTCTGCGACTACCATGGTTGTCACGGGTAACGGGGAATCAGGGTTCGATTCCGGAGAGGGAGCCTGAGAAACGGCTACCACATCCAAGGAAGGCAGCAGGCGCGCAAATTACCCACTCCCGGCACGGGGAGGTAGTGACGAAAAATAACGATACGGGACTCTTACGAGGCCTCGTAATCGGAATGAGTACACTTTAAATATTTTAACGAGGAACAATTGGAGGGCAAGTCTGGTGCCAGCAGCCGCGGTAATTCCAGCTCCAATAGCGTATACTAAAATTGTTGCGGTTAAAAAGCTCGTAGTTGCATTTGTGCGCCGCGCTGTCGGTGCACCGCATCCGCGGTGATACTGACACGTTTGCGGAGCATATCGTCGGTGAGCCGGCGGTAACACGCCGGTTCAATATCAAAATCCTATCGCGGTGCTCTTCAGTGAGTGTCGAGGTGGGCCGACAATTTTACTTTGAACAAATTAGAGTGCTCAAAGCGGGCTCAAAATGCTGCTTGAATATTTCGTGCATGGAATAATAGAATATGATCTCGGTTCTATTTTGTTGGTTTTCAGAACTCCGAGGTAATGATTAATAGGGATAACTGGGGGCATTCGTATTGCGACGTTAGAGGTGAAATTCTTGGATCGTCGCAAGACGAACATCAGCGAAAGCATTTGCCAAAGGTGTTTTCATCAATCAAGAACGAAAGTTAGAGGTTCGAAGGCGATTAGATACCGCCCTAGTTCTAACCGTAAATATGTCGTCTAGCAATCCGCCGACGTTACTACAATGGCTCGGCGGGCGGCTTCCGGGAAACCAAAGATTTTGGACTCCGGGGGGAGTATGGTTGCAAAGCTGAAACTTAAAGGAATTGACGGAAGGGCACCACCAGGAGTGGAGCCTGCGGCTTAATTTGACTCAACACGGGAAATCTCACCAGGCCCGGACACCGGAAGGATTGACAGATTAACAGCTCTTTCTTGATTCGGTGGGTGGTGGTGCATGGCCGTTCTTAGTTGGTGGAGCGATTTGTCTGGTTAATTCCGGTAACGAACGAGACTCTAGCCTGCTAAATAGGCGTCGTCATTTCGGTGTGCTTGGCTTCGGCCTCGCAACTCACTGGCGACGTATTAAAATTCTTCTTAGAGGGACCGGCGGCTTCGAGCCGCACGAGATTGAGCAATAACAGGTCTGTGATGCCCTTAGATGTCCTGGGCCGCACGCGCGCTACACTGAAGGAATCAACATGTTCTCCCTGGCCTAGAGGCCCGGGCAACCCGTTGAAACTCCTTCGTGCTGGGGATTGGGGTTTGCAATTATCCCCCATAAACGAGGAATTCCTAGTAAGCGCGAGTCATAAGCTCGCGTTGATTACGTCCCTGCCCTTTGTACACACCGCCCGTCGCTACTACCGATTGAATGATTTAGTGAGGTCTTCGGACCGACACGCGGTGGCTTCACGGCCGTCGGCGTCGCTGGGAAGTTGACCAAACTTGATCATTTAGAGGAAGTAAAAGTCGTAACAAGGTTTCCGTAGGGGAACCTGCGGAAGGATCATTAACGTATATTATTGGTGATATTTATAGTAATATTATCCGATTATATTCAAAGTTAATTATATCCATCTCAGGTGACGCGCCTCTCTCTATTGGCGCGTTATCGCGTCGCGAGCCGGATAACGCGGTAGACTTTGAAGAATTGGAAATCCGCAATTCGAGTCTATATCTTCCGTGCGCGCGTTCGTCAACATAATCGAAAACGATCGGTTTAGAGTGGGAGAGGAGATGCGAGCGATCGCGTTTCATTTTCTCGTTCTAAGATATTATTATAATTTTTTATAAATTTTTTATAAATCGCATCAGGGTAAATTAAATTGAAACTATTACCCTGGACGGTGGATCACTTGGCTCGCGGGTCGATGAAGAACGCAGTTAACTGCGCGTCATAGTGTGAACTGCAGGACACATTTGAACATCGACATTTCGAACGCACATTGCGGTCCATGGAGACACATCCAGGACCACTCCTGTCTGAGGGCCGGCTGCATAATAACAAAAACCACACTGCGATAGCGCGGGGATATATATATATTTTGTTATATTTGTATTCCACGCTCGCATTTGACGGTTCCGCCGAGCCGTTCTCTCGTTTCGACGGTCCGTTTAAAAATATTACTCTTTTCGTTAAGAGAGAGCAAACGCGCACGCACGCACGCTTCATCGCCGCCGCGTCGCGTCTCTCCGTACACGCTTCGAACCTTAACAGAGAGGTAGAGAGGGCATACGGTACGGTACGAGGCGAACGAACCGCGGCGGCGGCGCCGCAGCACGCGCTCGAGTAGGCGGACTCGACGTCCGAAGGGCGCGACCGCGCCGCGTATTCGCGCTTGCGCGATTACACGACGTCGTAGC
>CANPUS010000006.1:12500-18761 GCA_947579745.1 Apocheima hispidaria
CTTTTATGCATTTGCAACAATCTCAACGTAAAGACAAAATTGCAACATTGATTTTCATTTAAAGTAACATTATTATTTTTTTCCAAATTTTCCTTTTTTTTTTTTTTCCTCTCTCTCCCCCTGTGCACTTTTATGCATTTGCAACGCAACAATATCGACGTAAAGACAAAGTTGCAACATTGTTATTCATTTAAAATAATATAATATATTTCTTTTCACACTTTTTTTCTTTACTTTTTCTTTCTTGCCTTTACCGTGTTACATTATTTATGAATGATACCAAAAACAAACGAAAAATGCATTTATAATTACAATTGTGATTGCCGACGCTTTTCAGCTGCTCCGGCCGGGTGCTGGTGCTGGTGCTGGTGATGGTGCTTGTGCTGGTGATGGTGCTTGTGCTGGTGATGGTGCTTGTGCTGGTGACGGTGCCGGTGCCGGTGCCGCCGACGACGACGCGCGCCCGCTGTTGCTGAAACTGTACAAGGTAAGAACATGAATGCCGTTAATAATTCATTACTCGAGTGACGTCACCGTTCCCCAACCCCGTTCACCGACCGGTATATATCACTAATTGACCCCAAATAGGGCATAGACTCCTATCGACTCGCCCGTATCACCATTTCGGTTTAGTCTAATTAAATACGCAAATTACGTCGGCGCTCTACCCCCGGGAACTGGATACCGGAAGTGCACTTTTAGAAAATTAAAATTAAAGCTTAAAACGGGGAATCGCCTAGTTAGTGCACAGTGAACTCGAGGCGGGCATCGACTCCTCTCACCGGTATGTTTCGGTTGTCTATAATATAATGTAATTCATTAAGCAAATTATTTTACTGTTTTCAACCCCTTCGCTGGACACCGGAAGCGATTAGCGCACAGGAATCAAACGTTCACTCTCGACACCCGAGCCAGTGTTGTATTATAATATTTTTTGAGTTTTTTTTTATTTATTTTTTTTTGTTCCTTTTTTTTTTTTAATTACGTCACAATTGCACCCCGGAAGCACTTAATGAACTGGAAATGGACATCGGGTCTCGTCACTCGAGCTAGGTAGATTTTTTTGGATTTTTCAATTTTTTTTTTTCCCTTTTCGTCTCGTGCGCGTGCGCGTGCGCGTAAAAAAAGCAAAAATTTACCAACCAGATCCCGTCTGATTTCCGCGCGACAAGGCCTAGGAGCTGTGTGTGAAATAATATTCGATTCAAGTCCACGCTCGGCTCGTTAAAAGTCCACTGTCTGCGCGCAATTCAGGCACCGTTCGATATCTCGCTCGAGACTGGGTCTGCGTTCGACATTGACGTATTGTGCGCTTCTTTCTCTATTATAAAGAATCTTTCATCTTCAGAAAGAAGATAAAGTTCAATAGAAAGAGAAGCTTTTGTATACGCGCAAAACGACAATGTCAAAAGTTACAAGACCCTCTGTGGAGAGAGGAACGTTTCGCATCGGGTGCGAGCGCGCGCGCCTTCGCCGCCGCCGCCGCACGAACACGGGCCGATGCGAACCGTTTTTGAGAACTGGTATATTATATATACACATATATATATATATATATTATATAATACATATTTATTTTGTCTCAATATAAATTAAAAAAATATTTGTATTGGATCGCTGTGTCGATCGACCCCGGCGAGGTACACACGCGCACGTTTCGAACGCATAGTATTTCAATCAATACGTTTGCTTTGCGCTCGCTGTCCGTGCGCTTGTGTGCTCAGCGTGTATCGGAGGAGTGCCGCGGAGGCGCTCCTTCGATGCCTCACCGTGTGGTTTTACAGTGTAAAATCGATCGGCCCACCCCGACCGGACGGGGTGGGGTTTCAATAGTATATCGTATTGCTCGACGATGACTCAGCTGCGTCGCTCGCGTAAGGAGCGAGGGACGCGTAAGTCTGACGAGTCCTGCCGGCTCTACCACTATCAAGAAGTCACGAAGAAGGAAGAAGAACGACGGCAACGAGAAGAAGGAAGAAAACGAAGAAACAACACCTCCGTATTTTTCTTGTATTTTTTTTGTCATTTTCTCCTCTCCGTACTCGACAGCGTGGCGAAAGGAGATGATCGTCCCCGATCAAAAGGCGCCGAAAAATCTCCTCGGCTCTCGCAGCACCGGGCGGAATCGTACCGATTCTACGATTTGTAGCTAAACGTATTCTACGGAGTGTCGTTCACTACGCCGTCTTGGTCACGAACTTTCGCGAATGGATCGTAACAGATCTCCATTCTTCATCGCTTCACACTCGCGACCGATCTCATCATCGTCGTGTCGCGTGTATCGATCGCCCCGCACACACATACGGAGACACACCCCGGCCGTCGCACCTCTTAAAAACGGTCCGGCCCGGGGGCGCGTCGCAAGGCGATTCGTCTCGCGCTCGTACGTCGAGCAGACTCTCTCGTGAGCTCCCTGGTTGATCCTGCCAGTAGTTATATGCTTGTCTCAAAGATTAAGCCATGCATGTCTCAGTGCAAGCCGTATTAAGGCGATACCGCGAATGGCTCAATATATCAGTTTTGGTTCCTTAGATCTTACTCAGTTACTTGGATAACTGTGGTAATTCTAGAGCTAATACATGCAATCAGAACTCTGACCAGTGATGGGACGAGTGCTTTTATTAGATCAAAACCAATCGACGGAGGGCCTCGCGTCCGAAGTCGTTACCTTTGATGAATCTGGATAACTTTTGCCGATCGCACGGTCTCGTACCGGCGACGCATCTTTCAAATGTCTGCCTTATCAACTTTCGATGGTAGTTTCTGCGACTACCATGGTTGTCACGGGTAACGGGGAATCAGGGTTCGATTCCGGAGAGGGAGCCTGAGAAACGGCTACCACATCCAAGGAAGGCAGCAGGCGCGCAAATTACCCACTCCCGGCACGGGGAGGTAGTGACGAAAAATAACGATACGGGACTCTTACGAGGCCTCGTAATCGGAATGAGTACACTTTAAATATTTTAACGAGGAACAATTGGAGGGCAAGTCTGGTGCCAGCAGCCGCGGTAATTCCAGCTCCAATAGCGTATACTAAAATTGTTGCGGTTAAAAAGCTCGTAGTTGCATTTGTGCGCCGCGCTGTCGGTGCACCGCATCCGCGGTGATACTGACACGTTTGCGGAGCATATCGTCGGTGAGCCGGCGGTAACACGCCGGTTCAATATCAAAATCCTATCGCGGTGCTCTTCAGTGAGTGTCGAGGTGGGCCGACAATTTTACTTTGAACAAATTAGAGTGCTCAAAGCGGGCTCAAAATGCTGCTTGAATATTTCGTGCATGGAATAATAGAATATGATCTCGGTTCTATTTTGTTGGTTTTCAGAACTCCGAGGTAATGATTAATAGGGATAACTGGGGGCATTCGTATTGCGACGTTAGAGGTGAAATTCTTGGATCGTCGCAAGACGAACATCAGCGAAAGCATTTGCCAAAGGTGTTTTCATCAATCAAGAACGAAAGTTAGAGGTTCGAAGGCGATTAGATACCGCCCTAGTTCTAACCGTAAATATGTCGTCTAGCAATCCGCCGACGTTACTACAATGGCTCGGCGGGCGGCTTCCGGGAAACCAAAGATTTTGGACTCCGGGGGGAGTATGGTTGCAAAGCTGAAACTTAAAGGAATTGACGGAAGGGCACCACCAGGAGTGGAGCCTGCGGCTTAATTTGACTCAACACGGGAAATCTCACCAGGCCCGGACACCGGAAGGATTGACAGATTAACAGCTCTTTCTTGATTCGGTGGGTGGTGGTGCATGGCCGTTCTTAGTTGGTGGAGCGATTTGTCTGGTTAATTCCGGTAACGAACGAGACTCTAGCCTGCTAAATAGGCGTCGTCATTTCGGTGTGCTTGGCTTCGGCCTCGCAACTCACTGGCGACGTATTAAAATTCTTCTTAGAGGGACCGGCGGCTTCGAGCCGCACGAGATTGAGCAATAACAGGTCTGTGATGCCCTTAGATGTCCTGGGCCGCACGCGCGCTACACTGAAGGAATCAACATGTTCTCCCTGGCCTAGAGGCCCGGGCAACCCGTTGAAACTCCTTCGTGCTGGGGATTGGGGTTTGCAATTATCCCCCATAAACGAGGAATTCCTAGTAAGCGCGAGTCATAAGCTCGCGTTGATTACGTCCCTGCCCTTTGTACACACCGCCCGTCGCTACTACCGATTGAATGATTTAGTGAGGTCTTCGGACCGACACGCGGTGGCTTCACGGCCGTCGGCGTCGCTGGGAAGTTGACCAAACTTGATCATTTAGAGGAAGTAAAAGTCGTAACAAGGTTTCCGTAGGGGAACCTGCGGAAGGATCATTAACGTATATTATTGGTGATATTTATAGTAATATTATCCGATTATATTCAAAGTTAATTATATCCATCTCAGGTGACGCGCCTCTCTCTATTGGCGCGTTATCGCGTCGCGAGCCGGATAACGCGGTAGACTTTGAAGAATTGGAAATCCGCAATTCGAGTCTATATCTTCCGTGCGCGCGTTCGTCAACATAATCGAAAACGATCGGTTTAGAGTGGGAGAGGAGATGCGAGCGATCGCGTTTCATTTTCTCGTTCTAAGATATTATTATAATTTTTTATAAATTTTTTATAAATCGCATCAGGGTAAATTAAATTGAAACTATTACCCTGGACGGTGGATCACTTGGCTCGCGGGTCGATGAAGAACGCAGTTAACTGCGCGTCATAGTGTGAACTGCAGGACACATTTGAACATCGACATTTCGAACGCACATTGCGGTCCATGGAGACACATCCAGGACCACTCCTGTCTGAGGGCCGGCTGCATAATAACAAAAACCACACTGCGATAGCGCGGGGATATATATATATTTTGTTATATTTGTATTCCACGCTCGCATTTGACGGTTCCGCCGAGCCGTTCTCTCGTTTCGACGGTCCGTTTAAAAATATTACTCTTTTCGTTAAGAGAGAGCAAACGCGCACGCACGCACGCTTCATCGCCGCCGCGTCGCGTCTCTCCGTACACGCTTCGAACCTTAACAGAGAGGTAGAGAGGGCATACGGTACGGTACGAGGCGAACGAACCGCGGCGGCGGCGCCGCAGCACGCGCTCGAGTAGGCGGACTCGACGTCCGAAGGGCGCGACCGCGCCGCGTATTCGCGCTTGCGCGATTACACGACGTCGTAGCGCCGACGGATATCGTGTCCGCCTCCAATTTATAACGTTGGCCTCAGATCAGGGAGGATTACCCGCCGAATTTAAGCATATTAGTAAGCGGAGGAAAAGAAACTAACTAGGATTTCCTTAGTAGCGGCGAGCGAACAGGAAATAGCCCAGCACTGAATCCCGCCGTTGTCACGGCGGCGGGAGATGTGGTGTTCGGGAGGTTCCGCTTTCTCGTCGTTGTCTTCTCCTGTCCAAGTTCGTCTTGAACGGGGCCGTTTTCCCGTAGAGGGTGCCAGGCCCGTAGCGACGGAGGACGGCGGCGAGAGGGACTCTCCTCAGAGTCGGGTTGCTTGAGAGTGCAGCCCTAAGTGGGTGGTAAACTCCATCTAAGGCTAAATATTACCGCGAGACCGATAGCGAACAAGTACCGTGAGGGAAAGTTGAAAAGAACTTTGAAGAGAGAGTTCAACAGTACGTGAAACCGTCCAGGGGTAAACCTGCGAAACTCGAATGAACGAACGGGGAGATTCATCGTCACTCCTCGGCGCACCGGCGCAGGTTCGATGCCAGCGGCCTCGGCCGCGGGCACTGCCCGCGTCGGTCGCGTCCGGGGACGGCGTGCACTTCTCCCTTAGTAATACATCGCGACCCGTTCGATGTCGGTCTAAGTGCCCCCCGGGAGTCTTCCCGCCGCTCTCGCGCGGCGGCTAGACCGGCGGGTGCACCGACCGGCCGTCGGACGGTAGATCTGACGAAACGCTCACGCGCTTGTGCGCGTCCGGCCCGACGCAAGGCAACGTCGTATCCCGCTACCTGCCCGAGTGCGGCAGCGGGTGCGGCGCGCCTGTCGTCGCAGCCGTGCTGTCTCGGACCGTGTGCGTATCTGTCTGCGATGATTCAGTTTCGGGCACTCGCAGGACCCGTCTTGAAACACGGACCAAGGAGTCTAGCATGTGTGCGAGTCATTGAGATCGTAAACTGAAAGGCTTAACGAAAGTGAAGGTGGTCGCTCGTCGACCGCTCAGGGAGGATGGCGCGCGGATCTCGGTCCGCCGCTCGCACTCCCGAGGCGTCTCGTTTCCAATCCGCGAATGCAGGCGCGCTCTGAGCACAGATGCT
>CANPUS010000007.1:0-16797 GCA_947579745.1 Apocheima hispidaria
CTAACCTAACCTAACCTAACCTAACCTAACCTAACCTAACCTAACCTAACCTAACCTAACTAACCTAACCTAACCTAACCTAACCTAACCTAACCTAACCTAACCTAACCTAACCTAACCTAACCTAACCTAACCTAACCTAACCTAACCTAACCTAACCTAACCTAACCTAACCTAACCTAACCTAACCTAACCTAACCTAACCTAACCTAACCTAACCTAACCTAACCTAACCTAACCTAACCTAACCTAACCTAACCTAACCTAACCTAACCTAACCTAACCTAACCTAACCTAACCTAACCTAACCTAACCTAACCTAACCTAACCTAACCTAACCTAACCTAACCTAACCTAACCTAACCTAACCTAACCTAACCTAACCTAACCTAACCTAACCTAACCTAACCTAACCTAACCTAACCTAACCTAACCTAACCTAACCTAACCTAACCTAACCTAACCTAACCTAACCTAACCTAACCTAACCTAACCTAACCTAACCTAACCTAACCTAACCTAACCTAACCTAACCTAACCTAACCTAACCTAACCTAACCTAACCTAACCTAACCTAACCTAACCTAACCTAACCTAACCTAACCTAACCTAACCTAACCTAACCTAACCTAACCTAACCTAACCTAACCTAACCTAACCTAACCTAACCTAACCTAACCTAACCTAACCTAACCTAACCTAACCTAACCTAACCTAACCTAACCTAACCTAACCTAACCTAACCTAACCTAACCTAACCTAACCTAACCTAACCTAACCTAACCTAACCTAACCTAACCTAACCTAACCTAACCTAACCTAACCTAACCTAACCTAACCTAACCTAACCTAACCTAACCTAACCTAACCTAACCTAACCTAACCTAACCTAACCTAACCTAACCTAACCTAACCTAACCTAACCTAACCTAACCTAACCTAACCTAACCTAACCTAACCTAACCTAACCTAACCTAACCTAACCTAACCTAACCTAACCTAACCTAACCTAACCTAACCTAACCTAACCTAACCTAACCTAACCTAACCTAACCTAACCTAACCTAACCTAACCTAACCTAACCTAACCTAACCTAACCTAACCTAACCTAACCTAACCTAACCTAACCTAACCTAACCTAACCTAACCTAACCTAACCTAACCTAACCTAACCTAACCTAACCTAACCTAACCTAACCTAACCTAACCTAACCTAACCTAACCTAACCTAACCTAACCTAACCTAACCTAACCTAACCTAACCTAACCTAACCTAACCTAACCTAACCTAACCTAACCTAACCTAACCTAACCTAACCTAACCTAACCTAACCTAACCTAACCTAACCTAACCTAACCTAACCTAACCTAACCTAACCTAACCTAACCTAACCTAACCTAACCTAACCTAACCTAACCTAACCTAACCTAACCTAACCTAACCTAACCTAACCTAACCTAACCTAACCTAACCTAACCTAACCTAACCTAACCTAACCTAACCTAACCTAACCTAACCTAACCTAACCTAACCTAACCTAACCTAACCTAACCTAACCTAACCTAACCTAACCTAACCTAACCTAACCTAACCTAACCTAACCTAACCTAACCTAACCTAACCTAACCTAACCTAACCTAACCTAACCTAACCTAACCTAACCTAACCTAACCTAACCTAACCTAACCTAACCTAACCTAACCTAACCTAACCTAACCTAACCTAACCTAACCTAACCTAACCTAACCTAACCTAACCTAACCTAACCTAACCTAACCTAACCTAACCTAACCTAACCTAACCTAACCTAACCTAACCTAACCTAACCTAACCTAACCTAACCTAACCTAACCTAACCTAACCTAACCTAACCTAACCTAACCTAACCTAACCTAACCTAACCTAACCTAACCTAACCTAACCTAACCTAACCTAACCTAACCTAACCTAACCTAACCTAACCTAACCTAACCTAACCTAACCTAACCTAACCTAACCTAACCTAACCTAACCTAACCTAACCTAACCTAACCTAACCTAACCTAACCTAACCTAACCTAACCTAACCTAACCTAACCTAACCTAACCTAACCTAACCTAACCTAACCTAACCTAACCTAACCTAACCTAACCTAACCTAACCTAACCTAACCTAACCTAACCTAACCTAACCTAACCTAACCTAACCTAACCTAACCTAACCTAACCTAACCTAACCTAACCTAACCTAACCTAACCTAACCTAACCTAACCTAACCTAACCTAACCTAACCTAACCTAACCTAACCTAACCTAACCTAACCTAACCTAACCTAACCTAACCTAACCTAACCTAACCTAACCTAACCTAACCTAACCTAACCTAACCTAACCTAACCTAACCTAACCTAACCTAACCTAACCTAACCTAACCTAACCTAACCTAACCTAACCTAACCTAACCTAACCTAACCTAACCTAACCTAACCTAACCTAACCTAACCTAACCTAACCTAACCTAACCTAACCTAACCTAACCTAACCTAACCTAACCTAACCTAACCTAACCTAACCTAACCTAACCTAACCTAACCTAACCTAACCTAACCTAACCTAACCTAACCTAACCTAACCTAACCTAACCTAACCTAACCTAACCTAACCTAACCCAGTCACGGGTCATCCTTCAACCCGAGCGCATACAACAATTGTCCGGAATATTGCTCCGAGATTTTTATAATTAATTTTAATAAAGAAAAATTCAAAGTGCAGGGTTTTCTATGCCAAATAGTGTCGTGTGATATATGTGCGTTTGCGTCTTAAAGAGTGCTATCGAACAGTGTGACTCCTGGGCTCGAGAGTTGAGCGGTTCTGGAGTTATCTCCGAAAAACCGCAAAAACCTCGCCCGGGCCACCTACGGAGCCAAACGCTGAGACAACTAGATCTACGACACCTATTTCTGAGATTGTAAGAAGTAGCACACTGAAGTGGAGTTTCGACTGAAAATTTTTCCGGAATTTTTCCGGACACTTTCCTGAAGACTTTCATCGGAAAACCGAAAAGGCGTGGACACGTGGTTCCCGATCCCGGTCGATCCTACAGGATCTGACAACTGAACTGGAAGAGGAGCGCTGAGAGCTGCCGGGAGCCGCTTTCCGCTCCCAGATCGGAACCCCAGGACGGAAGATACGGGACTTTTAAAGATAAGTGGATTTTTGGACGGCCCTATCTCCCAAAAAATATCGACAACCCTTGTTTTTTATTTATTTCAAAAATAGTCCCTAATTAGTTATATATATCTGTAAAATTTTAGAATTTTAGCTGTAAAATCCAGGGAGTAGTCGATTTAAATATATTTTGAGGTTAGAAACTGTAGGGTGAATTTTACCCCTATCACCCCCAAACATTTTGCATACTACGAACTATTTGACTTTATATAATATATATTTTTTGTGGAATTTTAAATTTAATGGTTAGGGAGATATAGCCGTCTTAAGAACCATAGTATTAGTTGTAATATAATTTAGGTATTGAATTTGACACTCATAAATTGAGACGACTTATTAAACCTTTTGTCCAGACTGGTCTAGGCCAGGATATTCTAGTTCACTGGCAATCAATAGAAACCTAAATTATAATTTTAGAACCAGAAACCAGCTAGTAACTGGATTTGCTAACTGGGACGGTGCGACACCGGCAAAAGGTAAGCGAACCGAGAATCCCGAAACTTTAAGGAGTCATAACTTGGGATCGGGGGGTCCAAATTGAAATCTGACGCTGTTGAACCTATTTTTTCCGGCAGACGATTCATTTGAACCCAAAAACTCGATCCTAGGTCCTCTCCTTGAAGACCTCAAATCGGGAATCAAATTACGTAAACGGGATTCTTGTTTGTATCAAATCCATAAAACCGGCGGGAATTGTTTGCCTTTTGTCAGTAAATTAAATTGTTTTGCCTTATTATCGTGTGTTAATTTAAATTTGTACTTGTGTTGTGTATAAACACAAAGATATTTAGGATTAGGAATTTGAAAAATTTGGGGGTAAATTATTACAACCCTAAAAATTTTGAAAATATTCACGGTGGTGGTGTACGTGAAGCCCAGTAAATTGCCACCTCTCTGGAAAATTTTGGTAGTTGCCTGTTTGCGGTAGAACGCAGACAACACTACTCACGACCTCGAAAACACCCCGCGCCGTTAGTATTTTTGGAAATTTTAACATAACCACTTGCGTTAAAAATCTATATCTGGTGTCAAAAGATAGATAATATCAGTGTCTATAAACTGATACTACCAAATCCCATGCGTCTCCAAAGGTAATTTGACTTAACCAAAATAATAGTGACGGGAGATCTGACCTCAACTGCACCGGTAAGTTGGTACAAACCGGAGCACATAAATTTCAGAAAAACTTTTAAAATTGAAGATTATTCTTTGAAAATATTAACCTATTAGTCGATAATAAGTAAATTTCAAATTTTTAGATTTCTAAACAAATAGATAAGCCTGAAAATAGTAAATTCATTAAATTCCCGATAGGGGTAGTTCATATTCACCCCTTTCAAATTTGACAATCTTAAACTAAGCCCCAGGTAGAAAAGAGTCTACACCAAAAATTTCGGATTTTTCGGAGCACTGGGGGCCCGGAGACCACGCTTTGTAACTGGCAAACTATAACCTCATAAGTAACAGAGCTCCTGAAGGATTCCTATTGTCCTGAAAAATCCCAAATTGGTTCCACAGGGTGGACCTGCTCACCGGCTGCGTAGAGGCATTTACGGATCCCACGCGCCACACGAGGAGCCGCCCCAAGAGCCATCCGCGCGTGGCCTTAATTTTACATCAGCCGCAAATAACTGGCAAGCGGGACTTCTGAATAATAGGGAGCGCGCCACTTCAGACGCCGATATCTCGGGAACGGAGCGTCGGAAACTAAATTTGACAACGGCTTGTATATTGGACGTAGTCCAATATACAAGTTTTGGTGCCCGACTCCCTACCCCTCGAACCTCCCCCCCAAAAACTTTAAACACCTGTATCTCGAGAACGAAGCGTCTGAGGCCAATTTTGTAAACGGCTTGTATATATACAAGTCCTGTGGCACGACCTCCCTTCTTCCCCCTCCCCCCCAAAAAATCCCCCACCCCCCCCAATTTTAAAAAAAAAAAAAAAAAAAATTTCAAAAATTTTTAAATTTTTACAAAACCTTTTTATACCGATAGAGAAATCTAAATTGACCAAATACTCTACATAGGTAGAGTTTAAAAATACTTAATAATTCTACATTTTTATCGTTAAAATAATAGAAATTTTTGATTTTGGAACTCACCTGAGTGACTGCACACGAACTCAGCACCTGGAACAAAAAATAGATTAGTTAGTTAAGACATTGTATTGAATAATTGACGTTACTCACCTGAGTGACCGCTCCCGCAGGACGTGGAGATACCGCATCTGAAACAAACAAAAAATTAATTAGTATTATATTTTGGACAAAAGACTCTACATAGAGTCAAAAGAAAAATTGACTCGAATACACAAACGAATCGTGTTGACGTCATATTCTGTGAATATTGACAGTAGTAGAGCAGACTCTACAAGAATTTTAAAAAAAATTTTAAAAAATTTTAAATTACTATTTTTATTAAATTTTTATACTTGTTTGGCTGTAAGTAGTTTAAGCATATTGTTTGGGAAAAGTGGAGGCAACTCTACTTATATTTTTGTTTTCCATTGTCCTGAAAAATCTGAAAATAATTTTATAACTTATACAAATCTACTTAAACAACTTATAATTTATTATTGACAATATTATCTTATTTTAACTTAAATTAACTTCAACTTTAAATTACGCGACACGCTAAAGCCCCTCCGAAAATGTATCGGACACCGACAAAAGCGGGTAGTGAAGACCCAAATCTGACTGTGACGATGGTAAGGCCCGAGATTGGACAAGAGGGATTATCCTCAAAGAACGTAAGGCGAAGCATCGGCGAATGGGAGAACGGGAAACCGGACCAGAGCCGATCCAGCCTAACGCCTCCCACAAGAGCACTGGCAGTGGCGGGCCCATCAAAACCGCCAGCGAGAAGGCTGTCAGTAGAGGTAGTGGTGAGCCCGCCAAAGCCAGCAAACTCAAAAGCTCTCGATAGAGCTGCTGAGGCACGATCTTTGATGGTTAAAGCAAAACAGCACCTCAAAAGCTCTCGAAACACAAAGAAAGAAATAGTGGATGCGGTTTTGGATGCTGTCGAGCGACTCTACCAGATAGTAAAAGAGTTGAACTCAATCAAAATCCAGAGTGCCGTTAGACAGCCCCCAAAATCGCAACAGGAAGGGAGGAATGAGGAGGAAAGAAGTGACCAAAAAGAAAAGTCAGTTCAGAAGGAAGAATTACCTAAACAAGGAGCAGAAATAATAAATCGGTTAGAAGAACATAGCAAAATGTTAAAAGAAAACAAGGAGGAAATGGAGAAACTAACAGAAACGTTAAAAAAGCATCAAGAGATGTATGACAGGAAGAGTACATATGCAAATGTGGCAGCCAGTTCCCCAAGGAGACAATCCCCGGAGACAGCCGCCATGCATTCTCTCATAATTAACTCAAAGGACGAACAGGAGACGGGAGAGCAGGTATTTGAAAGGATAAGGAAGGTGGTAAATGCGAAAGAGGATGGAATGAGGATCGACAGAATTCGGAAAGCAAAGGACAGAAAGATAATAGTAGGTTGCAGAGACCAAGAAGAAATTAAAAGGGTAAGAGACAGGATTAAGGAAAAAGAGACACAGCTGAATGTGGAAGAAATAAAGAATAAGGACCCATTGATCATCCTCTACGGCGTCCTCCAGAACAATACGGACGAGGACATTGTAAAGGCCATCCGGACACAGAACAGACACCTATTGTGTGAGGTGGACGGAGATGACGACCGGATAGAAATCCGCTTTCGACGAAGAGCGAGAAATCCACTCACCTCGCACATCGTAGCAAGAGTATCGCCACGCATCTGGCAGTGCCTAACCGACGCGGGGGCTGTACATATCGACATGCAAAGGATCAGGGTCGCCGACCAGTCCCCACTAATACAGTGTTCTCGCTGTTTGGGTTATGGACATGGGAAGCGTTTCTGCCACGATGCTGTCGATGTGTGCAGCCACTGTGGAGGATCGCACTTAAAGACCAACTGCCCCGACTGGCTTGCTGATGTCCCTCCCAGCTGCTCAAATTGTATTAGGACAAAGATGAATAAAACGGACCATAACGCCTTTAGCAGCGAATGCCCAGTGAGACGCAAGTGGGAAGCACTTGCGAGATCCACTGTAGCGTACTGCTAAGGGCGCCCTATACAAAATAGTACAAGCAAACCTTAAGAAGAAGCAACTGGCGACGGACGAACTTCTTATTGAATCAGTAGATCGCGGAGTTGCAGTTGCTCTTCTTCAGGAGCCGTACGTGGGTGGAATCAAAAGAATGAAGAGTTACCAAGGCGTAAGGGTCTTCCAGAGCACTGAGCAAGGCGAAGGGATTGTCAAGGCAGCAATAGTCGTCTTGGACTCAACACTGGACATAATACAATACCCGCAACTCACCACCAATAACATCACGGTGGTGGGAGTCCAAACCAGTGCCTGGAAGATCACGCTAGTGTCCATATATTTTGAAAAGGATGAGCCCATAAGTCCGTACCTAGAACATCTTGCTAAGATCGGAGAAGAACTAGGAACGACAAATCTAGTGATCGGAGGAGATGCAAACGCTTGGAACACCTGGTGGGGAAGTGAAAAAACAAACCCTAGAGGAGAAGATATGAGGTGTGCCCTTGATGAAATGGGACTTCAGGTACTAAATGAAGACTCAATACCGACCTTTGATACAATAAGGGGCGATAAGCGGTACTGTAGCCACGTCGACATAACAGCCTGTTCGACAGATTTACTTACCCTGGTGGAGGACTGGAAAGTAGAAGAGAATCTCACGAGCTCGGACCACAACGCCATAACATTCAACATAAAATTACACAAATCAAAAGGTACACACATAACCAGAACTACCCGACTCTACAATACAAAGAAAGCAAATTGGGCACAATTTCATTCTAAACTGGACCAATTAAAAGCTGAGCACAAACTTACACAAACAGAAATTCAACACATAAACAACACAGAACAAATAGAAGAAATAATAGCCAAATACACAAAAGTAATAACACAAGCATGCACACTCACCATACCAAAAAAGAAACATAAACAAATACTTACCATGCCGTGGTGGTCCGAAGAACTCGCAGAGCTGAAGAGAGAAGTCACCACCAGGAAACGTAGAATCAGATGCGCCGCACCAGTCCGAAGATCGAAGGTTGTAGAAGAATACCTGAAAAAGAAAGAAGAGTATGAATTAAAAGCAAACAAAGCGAGAATAGACAGTTGGAAGGAGTTTTGTGGGAAGCAGGATAGGGAGACGGTCTGGGATGGGATATACAGGGTAATTGGTAGAACAAAAAAGAGAGAGGAGGATATACCACTAAAGATTGAAGGCATTGAGTTGGACGCAAAAGGTTCCGTGAAAGCATTAGCTGAAACATTTTATCCGGAAGACCTAATAGAAAGTGACAACTCAGACCATCGCAAAATCAGGGCTGAAGCGGACACAGTGAATGATGAGCGACAAGATGATCTATGTGACCCACCATTCACACTGACAGAACTAAAAAACGCGATGAATGCCTTCAATCCCAAGAAAGCACCTGGTGCCGACGGCTTTACCGCAGATATATGCAGAGAAGCAGTAAACAACGATCCAGAACTGTTCCTCAAAATCATAAACAAATGCTTTGAACACAATCATTTCCCGGATCCATGGAAAGAGGCCACTGTTATAGTATTACGAAAACCCGGTAAGGATACATATACTACCCCGAAGTCGTATAGACCCATTGGACTCCTCCCAGTACTAGGGAAAATTTACGAGAAAATGCTGATCGCGCGAATAAAATTCCATGTGCTACCTAGGATGAGTACTCGCCAGTATGGATTCATGCCCCAAAAGTGCACCGAAGACTCCCTCTATACCCTAATGCAGCATATAAACACGAAACTAAGTCAGAAAAAGTTAATAACAGTGGTATCATTGGATATAGAGGGAGCTTTCGATAGCGCATGGTGGCCAGCCATCAGAGTCCGACTGGCTGAGGAAAAGTGTCCGATAAATTTGAGGAGGACAATGGATAGCTATCTCCAAAACCGAAGGGTCAGAGTGAGATACGCCGGAGAGGAATTCGTAAGGGAAACGGGAAAGGGTTGTGTTCAAGGATCAATTGGGGGCCCTATCCTGTGGAATTTGCTTTTGGACCCACTTCTGAAAGAGCTAACAAATCGAGGAGATTACGTCCAGGCATTTGCGGACGATGTAGTCCTAGTCTTCGATGGTGAGACAGCACAGGGGATTCAGGGACGTGCGAATGCCTCACTCGAACATGTTCAAGCGTGGGGAGTCAGAAACAAACTAAAATTTGCTCCACACAAGACCATTGCAATGGTAATTACTCGTAAGCTGAAACATGACACCCCACACCTGAACATGGGAGGGATCGACATTCGCATGTCCAATGAAATCAAACTGTTAGGTCTCACCATCGACGAAAAGTTGACTTTCAATGCTCATGCTGCAAACATCTGTCGGAAGGCACTTGATTTTTACAAACAGCTGTCAAGGGCCGCGAAGATTCAATGGGGACTGCAATCCGAAATAATAAGAACAATATACATAGCAGTTGTTGAACCAACAATAATGTACGCTGCCAGTGCATGGGCACCGGCAACAAGAAAAGTAGGAATTAAAAACCAATTTGATGCGGTGCAGCGTGGTTTTGTACAAAAAATCATTAAAGCGTACCGAACCGTCTCTCTAAACTCGTCGCTACTACTCGCTGGGTTGCTCCCTTTGGACATAAGAGTCCGGGAAGCAGCCTTACTTTATGAAACAAGGAGAGGATATTCCCAGAGAGTAATAGGAGACAGAGAGATGGAAGCACCAGTACCCTACACAACCACGCCACACCCCGCCTTGCAGACAGAGCTGGAATTCACATGCCTGGCAGACGGAGCAGCACTTGAACAGCATTTAAACAATGATCTAAACATTTACACAGACGGTAGCCGAATTGAAGGGAAAGTCGGCGCAGCACTATCCATTTGGGATGGTGCTGCGGAGATTAGTACCCGGAAGCTAAAGTTGAACGAGTGCTGCTCCGTCTACCAGGCGGAACTTCTGGCTCTAGCAGAGGCGACCGAAAAGGCCCTTGGGTACCAAACATCTAGCTGCAATATATATTGCGACTCAAGATCCGCACTCGAAACAGTTATTAATAACTCTTCCCTCCACCCCCTCGCAATAAAAATCAGAGAAAATATCGTAAAGCTAAAAGAACAACGCAAAATATTGAAATTATTTTGGATAAAGGCACACGCGGGGTTGGAGGGAAATGAGAGGGCGGACGAGTTGGCGAAAAGCGCAGCGCTGCACCTAAAAGTGAAACCACACTATGATAGCTGTCCGGTTTCATTCGCCAAGCGACAAATCCGGAATGAGTCGCTTGACGAGTGGAATCGGCGCTATAAGGGTGGAACTACAGCAGCCACTACCAAGGCCTTTTTTCCTGACGCCATACGGGCTCACCGCATAATAAATAAAATCAAGTTGGATCCTAAAATCGTACAACTATTCACGGGACATGGCGGATTCTCCTCGTACCTGTACCGTTTCAGGTGCAAGGAGAGTCCGGCATGCCCCTGTGATCCTGAAGTTGAGGAAAGCGTCATGCATGTTGTCACTGAGTGTCCAATTTACGGCAGAAGTCGATTTGAAGCTGAAAATCAAATTCAAATGAATATAAATAGTAAAAATTTGCACAGGATAATGGAAAGCAAAGATATAAGAGAAAAATTTATTGACTATTGTAAAGAGATAGTATTAAAAGTGGTGAATAAAAATAAATAGTAATAAATAAAGGATGCACTACCTGTATATTTGCAATATACAGAGTAAGTGCCCCTAGTAGTAAGATTTAGATAATAAGAAACAGTAGTTAAGGGAATTATAAATGTAAAGTAGTAGTATAAAGTATAATTAGTACGTAACATAAAATAAAGAGATCCTAAAATTCCTGAAACTCCTACACAGAAATTCAAGAACAACTGAGGAATGAAAAGTGAGAGAAAGGAAGCAAGTAAAGAAAGAAGAATGATAGTAGATCAGGTCTCCGATAACGTCGGAGGTAGGCTAGCTCGCGGGCCGGGCCATGAGCCCGGACAGGTAAAAAAAAAAAAAAAAAAAAAAAAACCTAACCTAACCTAACCTAACCTAACCTAACCTAACCTAACCTAACCTAACCTAACCTAACCTAACCTAACCTAACCCACCAAACAGTTGAAGTTTACTGCCCCGAACCTGACCATGTCCGGTGTCCGGCTAACCCTCGTCGAGGAAGTCAAACTGCTCGGTCTAGTGATCGACCGCAGGCTCACTTTCAAAGCTCACGTAACCGCACAGTGTAAAAAGGTAGCGGATATTTATAAGCAGCTAGCGTGTGCAGCGAAGGTGACCTGGGGACTCAACAGCGAGATCACGAGAACGATTTACGTCACTGTGGTGGAACCCATAGTCATGTACGCCTCAAGCGTATGGGCGCATGCAACAGACCTCGAAGTGAATAAGTCCCATCTGAATTCACTTCAAAGAGGTTTTGCCCAGAAAATATGCAGAGCATACCGTACTGTTTCTCTCACGTCAGCACTGGCACTCTCTGGTCTACTCCCGATAGACCTGAGAGTGCAAGAAGCTGCAAGCCTGTACAGAGTGAAGAAAAGCTTCTCCCCACATTACCTCCTACCGGATATGGAACTCGAACGGAATGTCAGTTTTCTGGACCAGCCACACCCATCCACACAAACATCTGTGGACTTCGAGTTCCTCGACAACATTCCGAACCAGGTAGACGGACCCCAAATCTACACAGACGGCAGCAAAATTGAGGGTCAAGTAGGTGCTGCCCTTACCTGGTGGGAGGAAGGAAGAGAAGTTAAATACTCCACTTTTAAGCTCCACTCCGAATGCACGGTCTTCCAATCGGAACTCTATGCCCTTTACCAAGCGACTCAAATGATAAAATCGAGCAAAGACCCTCTGGTCAGTGTTCTGAGTGACTCAAGATCCTCACTCGAACTGCTACGAAATCACAAAACGAGCCACCCCTTGGTGAAGTGCATAAAGGAAAACATTGGAAAGATCAGTGCGGAGGGAAGATCCGTTCGCCTGTTCTGGTTAAGAGCGCACGTGGGAACTGCTGGTAACGAGAGAGCTGATGAGCTCGCGAAATCAGCGGCACTCACCGTAGCCTCCCGGGACTACGAAAGGATCCCCTTGTCCTACGTCAAAAAAAAGATACGCGAGGAATCAGTCCGGATGTGGCAAGACCGGTACGAAACCTCCGACAAAGGTACAGTCACGCAGAAGTTCCTCCCGGACATTGCTAAGGCATACCGGTTGACGAGAACCACGAAGTTGACTCCCTACCAAGTTCAGGCCTTGACAGGACACGGAGGAATTGCTGAGTATTTGTACAGGTTTAAGCTTATAGAACACCCTGGATGCGAGTGCGACTCTGACATCCCCGAGACGGTATGGCACGTGATCCTCGAATGCCCTCGCTTCCTCTCCGCACGGCAGGACCTTGAATTTCAGATTGACAGAAAGCTCGTGGCGAAGGATCTACACGACATCCTCACAGATCCAGATAGCAGACCACACTTTCTGTCTTTCATTGAAAGGTCCTTTCGAATAGCGGCCGCGAGAAACTCCACCCTAAAAACATCCCCTCCCACAATGGCAAACACACAGTTTACACCAAGTCATTCTACAGGAGCCACTCCTAAGGCGACTCCCATGCAAGAAACCTTTCTGAAAAGCATAGCTATCGAACAACTTTTAGCCTGCGCTGACAGAGGGGTGCCGGGTATCCGAATTCGCGGTGTGGCTCTCTTCATGGACAACAATAAAGAGAGATTTGGGATAGGCTTTTGCCTCGCCTGGAACCAGAAACGCGTCCGCTTATCGCCTGGATTAGCATGTCTGCTAAACGGGAGCACCGCTAAGGTTACCATGAAGCGGAAAACATACGATGCTTTGCCAGTGTCTGAGGCTGCAGGTCACCGATGCCGACTAGTGCGATCGAAAAACAAAACGATCGCACTGTTCGAGTGGGCGGACCAGTCTCCTTTTACGCAGGCGAGCTCGTTCCTCTCGAAACTGGCAGAGAACCCAGACTGCTCTCCCAGAGTGATAAGTGTCGACGCGATGATGATTGAGTATTCGAAAGGAGAAGTCGAAGACCGGCTAGGTTGCACTAAGGCCTCAGAGCATCACGAGGTCGTCGTGTACGAGGATAGAGGAGAAAATTTGAGTTTTCTCAAGACCCCGATACACGGCAGTCCATCTGCAACGGATAGCTGGGGACATCCCGTTCCGAATCCAAGCAGCATCAGCGGTTCCGAAAGGGCACAGCAAAAAGCAGCTGCTGACAAAGCCACATCACATCAAAGTGGTAGCCGTGGGGAAAGCAAAGGCAAGGTCTCTGCTTTCCTGACGGCATTCAGCGCTGCCGCGCAGAGCTTGTTCCGGATAGCTCCAAAAGATAATCAGCTGACTTCAACGGTGACTCCGAGGGCGCCTCCACAGCTTCAGCAAGCCGCCCGAACAAAAGCCGACAAGGGACAGGTCTCTCCGCCCCGCTTCATCCCTGCTTCGGGGCCATCAGACCACGCCAGAAACGCCCTCCTGGAGTTTCTAGCCATTACGAGGGCGACTAGAACAGTCAACCTCAGGAACTGCGATAACATCCTGCAGTCCTTTAGGCTAGAAAACGAAAGCCTCTTAACGGTGAGGCTTGAGGAGGCAGAGGCAGCCATATACAACAATGAAACTTCCCAGGTCATCAAGGGAACCATTAAAGGTCAGTATATGGCAGCCTACAGCGCGAGAAGTGGTTTTGTGGCACTGAGTCGGGATGAGACGGAACGGACGGGAACCCCGAAGTACGCGACACCACCAAACGACCCCATCGTAGTCGTCTCCCGGTGTACCAAGATTATGCTAGATGACAGGATCCTTGAAATGGCAAAATCCATCGAAGGGAGCCCTGATGTCGATGCATTGTGGAAAAACTGGGAGATACCGAAAATCCGATGGGTCAATGGTGTTCCAGGATGTGGGAAAACTACCTGGGTGGTTAGACACTTCGATGTGGACAAGGACGTTATCATCACTACAACATCTGAAGCAGCCAAAGATCTGAGAGAGAAGCTTGCGCACCGCATAGGTGACTTGGTGAAAACCAGAGTGCGCACCATGGCTTCTGCTCTCGTAAATGGTTTCAACAAACGTGAGAAATTTATCCGCCTAATCGTGGATGAGGCTCTCATGAACCATTTTGGGGCCATCGTAATGGCCTCACGGCTGTCTGGTGTTAGCGAACTTGAACTCATTGGAGATGTCAATCAGCTGCCTTATATCGACAGGGAAAATCTCTTCGAGTTAAGGTACTGCCGCCCAGACCTGGTATCTAACATCAGCCAGGAGTGGTTGTGCACACATCGGAACCCGATGGATGTCGCGTACGCACTGAGGGAAATATACTCCGGTATATATTCGTCAGTTCCCCGTATTAAGTCCTTGGAGCAGAGAAGGTATACTGGTGCGAACATACCCAATACCCTCCCCAACACCCTTTTCTTGGTCTACACACAAGAAGAAAAGGAGACCCTGATCAACCAGGGTTACGGGGGAGGCATGGGGTCGCACACGCTTACTATCCACGAAGCCCAGGGACTGAAGTACGAGTCGGTCATCGCGATTAAGATTCAGGGCAAAATGAAGCTGCATGATAGTGTCCCACACGCGGTCGTCGCAGTCTCGCGGCACTCCAGGAGCTTCATCTATTACGCCGATGACGATAGAGACGCCATCAGCCGTTTCGTGCGGCGGGCGATGGCAGCGTCACCAAAGACCATCAGACAGTATAACTTACAAATGGCTATCAAAGACCGAAACGCGGCGGTGATGGAGGCTCTGAGCCGGGTAGTGGAGTTGGACGACATTTAATAAATAATAATAAATTGTGTGATTGTTGTGTACATGTTCTATGACAAAAGAAAAATCTTTGTATAAATTATGCGTGTATGCCCGGAGCACTCACGCTCACCTAGAAGCTTCTTCTTGCGGCGGCGTCGTGTGGCGGGTCGCCCTCTTCCCTCCAATATGGTTGAGGAGAGCGATGGCTGGCACATGCGTCAGACTCGTGAACGGGTGCTGCTTGCGGGGGCTGGACTGCTCGCGGTATACACGTAACTTAGAGTATATAAATAAATAGATATTATATAGAATTAAATAACAGAAAAATGTATTAACACTAATCTTAAGTACCTTAAGTTCCTTCTGTACGTCAATTAGATATTAAGAGAATTGTAAGTTAATAAAAATTAGAATCATGTTAACAAATGACACGGACCCTGGTGTCTGTGGTGCTGAAATAATCAATAAAAAAAAAAAAAAAAAAAAAAAAACCTAACCTAACCTAACCTAACCTAACCTAACCTAACCTAACCGACTTTTTCGCGTGTCTAAGTTTTTATCCGATTGTGGTGTGTGATACGTCGTCGGCTCCGTCTCGGCGTCCCCTCCGCGGATCTGCAACAAAAAGCATAAAATTATTAGGAACATAGGAAATATTCAAAATTTTCAGTAAATTTTAGGTAAAACATTATTTTTTCGGTCAACTTACTTTTCCAAATTATTTGTATATTTTTCTAGGTATCGGACAGTGAGCGCGCATCGCGCCCCATACTCGAAAACGCGAAATTCGCGAAATTTTTGCCCACCCACCCTCCCGGAGTCGTTAACGATAGGTTTTAAAATTTTCCGTAGGGGCAGACCAATATTTATTATAATTTTTGACTTTTTGTAGTATTAATGCCAAATCGTTGACCGAGCCAAGAACCCCATTCCGCCAAAGTTTGGCTGTAATTGGACAAATATATCATTAGATATTAACACTTTTGTATTTGGAGCGATAAAAAATAAATAAAAATAAAAATACTTTTACAACTTTTACAAACTTTCCTAATCATATTATTTTATTCATATTACTTTTATTAAGACTGACACGTCCCTCTGACAACATGTTCGCGATCCATACTCCTGTCAAAAAGGCAGACGAAATCTATATGGCGTCTCAAAACCCATTAACACAGACGGAGAAGGCAGGCCCTTCCAAAGAGCAGGACGCATCCTCCAAAGTGAGGCGTAGTATTGGAGAGTGGGAGTTGGGAAAAACAACTCCTCAACCCTCCCCGAAAAAGGCGGCGGTGACAGCGGCAAGCCCCCCTAAGCTAAAAACGAAACACGTTGCTTCACAGGAAAGCAAAGAACTAACCCGTAAACCGTCATCATCATCGGAAGCTCTGCGGAGCTCGTCGCCAAAACCAGCGTATGCCAATAGATTGACGGAAGCAAGGGCTTGTCTAGCCAAGGCCAAACTTCACCTTGGCAACTCAAGGAATTTAAAAACTGACATTAAAAATGAGGTTAGCCTAGCAATAGAACGCCTCTACCAACTCGTAAAGGAAGGGGAAGCGGAAAAAGGAAACAACAAAGGACAGAGCCAACAGAGAGGCAAAACATTAGAAAGAGAGAAAGAAAAAGAGACAAGCAAAGTAGAACTATCCCAATTGTACTCCACACTAGCCGAGGATGGCAAACTAG
>OX388173.1:0-16311 GCA_947579745.1 Apocheima hispidaria
ATTTAAATAGCTTATAAAATAGAGTGTGATATTGAAGATATCAAGGAGATAGATTTATCTTTAAATATTTATAAAAAAAATTTTTTATTTTTACAGTGAAAATGTAATGTTTTATTTAAACTATATAAATTAGAAATATTAATGGAGTTAAACCACTAAAAATTAAGTTAGCAGCTTAATTTTAAACTTTATATTTCACTTTTGTTTTAATTGGAATAATATATTCAATTTTATCATTAACAGTGATATACCTCTTTTTGGTTTCAATTAATTTAATAAATAAGGAGTAATATTTACTCTTTCTTTTAAGTCGAAATTAAATGCAAAATTGCTTCTTATTTAGTTTAAGATAAATTGATATTCAATATTTTTTGAATGCAAATCAAATGTTTTTATTTTAAACTATAATCCTATTTATTATTTATGTATTAATTTGTTCAGTTTAATATATTTTGATTTCATTCATGATATAAACCGATCAATAAAATAATAATGAAAAAAAATCTAATTTTTATTCAAATAATAAAATTAACTAATTTAAATAATTTGATAATTGGGAAAATTAATGCAATTTCAACATCAAAAATTAAAAAAATTATTGCAATTAAAAAAAAGTGTAAAGAAAATGGAATACGTGCTGAAGATTTAGGGTCGAATCCACATTCAAATGGTGAAGATTTTTCTCGGTCTATAAATGATTTTTTTGATAAAATAATAGATAATATTATTATAATATTGGAGATTAATATAATGATAAAAGATATAGATATTATTAAAATAATTATTTATATTAAAATTATTTAAACTTTTTGATTGGAAATCAAATATACTTATTATATTATATAAATTTTTAATTAATTACCTCATCAATAAATAGAAATATAAAGAAATAATCACACTACATCAACAAAATGTCAATATCATGCTGCAGCTTCAAACCCAAAATGATGATTTCTAGAAAAATGTTCATTTAAATGTCGGATTAAACAAATAATTAAAAATATAGTTCCAATTATAACATGAAGACCATGGAATCCTGTTGCCATAAAAAATGTTGATCCATAAATTCTGTCTGCAATAGTAAATGGGGCTTCTAAATATTCATAAGCTTGTAAAATAGTAAAATAAATCCCTAAAATAATTGTTAAAAATAATCTTTTTGTGCATTGAGAGTAGTTATTTTCTATTATAGCATGGTGAGCTCATGTAATAGTAACTCCTGATCTAATTAAAATAATTGTATTTAACAATGGAATTTGAAATGGGTTAAACGTGATAATTCCTGTTGGGGGTCAAATAGCTCCGATTTCAATGTTAGGGGATAAACTTCTATGGAAAAATGCCCAAAAAAATGATACAAAGAAAAAAATTTCAGATACAATAAATAAGATCATTCCTCATCGAAGTCCTTTATTAACTAAAATAGTATGTTTACCTTGAAGAGTTCCTTCTCGACAAATATCTCGTCATCATTGATACATAGTTAAAATAATAATTACATAACCAATAATTAGTAAGTTAATATTAAAGTTATGAAATCATTTTACTATTCCTGTTACTAATGTTATTGTTCCAATAGCTCCAGTTAAAGGTCAGGGTCTATAATCAACTAAATGATATGGGTGATTAAAATTAATTTTCATTGGTAATTTAATTATTGTTAATTAACTTCTCTAGAATATAAAGTTCTTAAAATAGCAATTACATAAGATTGAATAATTGCTACTGCAGATTCTAAAATTAATAATAAAATTTGAATTATAACTAAAAATACAATTATATATGATGCTATATTTGATCCTGTTCTTCTTAATAGTGTTATTAATAAATGTCCTGCAATTATATTAGCAGTTAAACGAACAGCTAAAGTTCCAGGTCGAATAATATTTCTGATTGTTTCAATTAAAACTATAAAGGGTATTAATACAGCTGGAGTTCCTTGAGGGATTATATGTGAAAATATATGTTGATAGTTATTAATTCATCCATATAGTATAAATCTTAATCATAATGGTAGTGAAATAGATAGGGATAAAGTTAAATGACTAGTACTGGTAAAAATGTATGGAAATAACCCTAAAAAATTATTAAACAATACGAAAGAAAATAATGAAATAAAAATAAAAGTTGATCCTTGGAAGTAGTTATTTTTTAGTAGTGTTTTAAATTCATTATGTAATTTTAATAAAATAAAATTTCAAAAATAATAGTGTCGATTAGGAATTAATCAAAATCCATAAGGAATAAAAATTAAACCTAATAATGTTCTAATTCAGTTGATTGATAAATTAAGTAAATTTGTTGATGGGTCAAAAATTGAAAATAAGTTACTTATCATTTTCAAATTAAATTATTTATTGATTTTAATTTAAAATTATTTTTATTATTTAAATTTTTATTGTTTATAATATAGTAGTTTATAATATTAAATACAATAAAAATTAAAATAAACATTAAAAAAGATAAAATTCAATTAATTGGTATTATTTGTGGAATAAAAGAATATTACTTTAAAATGTAATAATTTAAATTTGACATATTTATGTTATTAATTAACTAATTCTTTCATTAGAAGTAATTGTTAATTTACTATAAAATGGTTTAAGAGACCAGTACTTACTTTCAGTCATCTAATGATGAGTAATTATTAATTCAACTAATAAAATTTTTAATTGAAACTCTTTCAATTACAATAGGTATAAATCTATGATTAGCCCCACAAATTTCTGAGCATTGACCATAATAAATTCCAGGTCGATTAATAAAAAAATTAGTTTGATTAAGACGTCCGGGATTAGCGTCTACTTTTACCCCTAAAGAAGGAATAGTTCAAGAGTGGATGACATCTGTTGCTGTAACTATAATTCGAATTTGGTTGTTTATTGGTATTACAATTCGATTATCTACATCTAGTAGTCGAAAGTTATTAAGTGATATATCATTGGGTGAGATTATGTAAGAATCAAATTCAACATTATGAAAATCAGAATATTCATATCTTCAGTATCATTGATGTCCAATTGATTTTAAAGTAATTAATGGGTTGTTTAAATCATCTAATAAATAAAGTAGTCGTAATGATGGTAAAGCGATAAAAATTAAAGTAATAGCTGGTAAAATTGTTCAAATTAATTCAATTATTTGTCCTTCTAATAAAAATCGATTAATATATTTATTGAATATTAAATTAATTATTAAATATCCCACTAAAACAGTAATTATAATTAAAATAATTAATGTGTGATCATGAAAAAAAATAATTTGTTCTATTAAAGGGGATGCTCTATTTTGAAAATTAAGATTAGATCAAGTTGCCATTTCTAAAAAAAGGATAATTCCTTTATAAATGGGGTTTAAATCCATTACATATAGTCTGCCATATTAGAAGTTTCTTATAATAGGTAATTCATTATATGAATGTTCAGCTGGCGGTAAGTTTTGTAATCATTCAATGTTAGATGATATATTTAATGAGAATAAAATTATTCGTTGATTAATTATAGACTCTCAAATAATAATTAAAATTAATATTACTGCTAGTAATGAAATATATGATCCTAAAGATGATACAATATTTCATGAAATATAAGAATCTGGATAATCAGAATAACGTCGAGGTATTCCTGCTAACCCTAAAAAATGTTGCGGGAAAAAAGTTAAATTTACCCCAACAAATATGATAAAAAATTGAATTTTTAATATATAAGGGTTTAATGATAATCCTGTAAATAGTGGGTATCAGTGAATAAATCCTCCTATAATAGCAAATACAGCCCCCATAGATAGTACGTAATGAAAATGTGCTACTACATAATAAGTATCGTGTAAGGTAATATCAATAGATGAATTAGCTAAAACTACCCCTGTTAATCCCCCTACAGTAAATAAAAATACAAACCCTAATCTTCATAAAATTGAGGGGCTATAGTTAATTTGAGTACCATGAAGTGTTGCTAATCATCTAAAAATTTTAATTCCTGTAGGTACAGCAATAATTATAGTAGCAGATGTAAAATATGCCCGTGTATCAATATCTATTCCTACTGTAAATATGTGGTGGGCTCACACAATAAATCCTAAAATTCCAATTGCTATCATAGCATAAATTATTCCTAAACATCCAAAAGTTTCTTTTTTTCCTCTTTCTTGTGAAATAATATGTGAAATTATACCGAACCCAGGTAAAATTAAAATATATACTTCTGGATGACCGAAAAATCAAAATAAATGTTGATATAAAATTGGATCACCTCCTCCTGCGGGATCAAAAAATGATGTATTTAAGTTTCGGTCAGTTAATAATATAGTAATAGCTCCTGCTAATACAGGTAATGATAAAAGTAATAAAAATGCTGTAATTCCAACAGATCACACAAATAGGGGTATTTGATCAAATGATAAATTATTCAATCGTATATTAATAATTGTTGTAATAAAATTAATAGCTCCTAAAATTGATGAAATACCTGCTAAGTGTAATGAAAAAATTGCTAAATCTACAGATCTTCCCCCATGTGCAATATTAGAAGATAATGGTGGATAAACCGTTCATCCTGTTCCGGCCCCATTTTCTACAATTCTACTAGAAATTAGTAAAGTAATAGATGGTGGTAATAATCAAAATCTTATATTATTTATACGTGGGAAAGCTATATCAGGAGCTCCTAATATTAAAGGTACTAATCAATTTCCAAATCCCCCAATTATAATTGGCATAACTATGAAAAAAATTATAATAAAAGCATGTGCGGTTACAATGGTGTTATAAATTTGATCATCTCCAATTAAAGAACCAGGATTACCTAATTCTGCTCGAATTAATAATCTTAATGAGGTTCCTACTATTCCTGCTCAAATACCAAAAATAAAATATAATGTTCCAATATCTTTATGATTTGTTGAATAAAGTCATTTTCGCTTTTCTAAAATAAAATGGCTGAGTATTAAGCGATAAATTGTAAATTTATTTACGAGAATTTTTCTCTTTTATTATTTAAATTAAGTCTTATATTCAAAAAATGATATAAAATTGCAAATTTTAAGTTATAATTTAAATATTATTAAGGCTTAAAGAAGAATTTCTTTATAAATAATTTTGAAGATTATTAGTTTAATTTAACTTAAAACCTTCATAATTTTTTAAAAAAAAAATATAGTTCTTAAAATAATTCCCATAATTGAGAAAATTGAAAAAAAATTTATAATTACAAATAAATTATTTTTAAAATTAAATTTAAATCATTTTATTTTAAAATAATTTATTATAAATGATGAGTAAATAATTCGAATGTAAAAAAATAATATAATTAATCTTATTATAATAAAAATAAATGTTATTAAATAAAAATTATTAACTATTAAAAAATTAATAATAATTCATTTTGGAAAAAATCCAATAAAAGGGGGTAATCCTCCTAGAGATAGAAAATTAATTAATAAATTAATTTTAATTATTGGTTTTATATTTATAATAAATAATTGATTAATAAAATATGAATTTATTATGTAAAATAAAAAACATATAATTCTAATTAAAAATGTATATATACATAAATAAAAAAGTCATAAATTTTCTCTAATTATAATTGAAGAAATTATTCAACCTAAATTATTAATAGAGGAGAAAGCTATTATTTTTCGTAGTGATGTTTGATTTAACCCTCCAATAGCCCCAATAATAATATTAAGTAAAATTCTAAAAATTAATAAATTTTTATTAAAAAAATATGATAGTAAAATTATAGGGGTAATTTTTTGTCATGTTATTAAAATAAAATTATTAAATCAAGATAATCCTTCTACAATATTAGGGAATCAGAAATGAAATGGAGCAGCTCCTATTTTTATTAATATTGATGAATTAATTATTATTGAGATAATATTATTAATTTCAAAATTTTTAAATAGGATTATTTTTATAATAATATAAAATAAAAAATTAATTGAAGCAATAGATTGGGTTAAAAAATATTTTAAAGCTGCTTCTGAAGCTATTAAATTATTAGATTTTGAAATTAGGGGGATAAATCTTATAAGATTAATTTCTAATCCAATTCAACAACCAAATCATGAATTTGATGAGATTGAAATTATTGTTCTAAAAAATAAAATAAAAATAAAAAATATTTTATTTGAATTTATATAAAAAAAAATAAAAAATAATTAATATTTATTAATTTAAAAGAATTTTAATTTCTTTATATTTAAATTATATTTTAGTGTATGATGCACATTAATTTTTGATGTTAAAAGGTATAGTTTAATTCTATAAAATATAATAAAGGTAAATTTTATTTACATGGTTTATCCTATCAGAATAATCCTTTTATCAGGCACTTTATTTTTTTTAAAAAAAAGGTGTTTCCTTTATATTTGGGGTATGAACCCAAAAGCTTAAGTTTAGCTTATTTTTAATTTTTTTTTTATTTTATATGAAAAATTATTAAAAATGGTTTAAATATATTATAAACAAATAATTTATTTGTATATATATATATATATATTATGTTAATTATTATAAAAACAATTTATTTAAATTTATTATTTAAAATAATTAATTATTTATAAATAAATATATATATATATATGTTTATATATATATATATATATATATTAAAAATTAAATTTAATATAAATTTTTAAATTAATAAAATATTTAATTAATAAAATAAATAATTAATATATATTATTTAAATACTTAATTATTTAGATTAATATTTATTGTTTATTTATAATTTTTTTTTTTAATTATAATATTATAAAAAAAAGAGAAAGAAAAATAATAATAATATATATGACTATTAAATATATATAATTAATTTATATAATATTAATTAATAATTAAAATTAATAATTTATTAAATATTTAAATTAATATTATTATTGTTATTATAAATATTTAAATAAATATTTATATATATATATATGTTTATATATATATATATATTAAAAATTAAATTTAATATAAATTTTTAAATTAATAAAATATTTAATTAATAAAATAAATAATTAATATATATTATTTAAATACTTAATTATTTAGATTAATATTTATTGTTTATTTATAATTTTTTTTTTTAATTATAATATTATAAAAAAAAGAGAAAGAAAAATAATAATAATATATATGACTATTAAATATATATAATTAATTTATATAATATTAATTAATAATTAAAATTAATAATTTATTAAATATTTAAATTAATATTATTATTGTTATTATAAATATTTAAATAAATATTTATATATATATATATGTTTATATATATATATATATATTAAAAATTAAATTTAATATAAATTTTTAAATTAATAAAATATTTAATTAATAAAATAAATAATTAATATATATTATTTAAATACTTAATTATTTAGATTAATATTTATTGTTTATTTATAATTTTTTTTTTTAATTATAATATTATAAAAAAAAGAGAAAGAAAAATAATAATAATATATATGACTATTAAATATATATAATTAATTTATATAATATTAATTAATAATTAAAATTAATAATTTATTAAATATTTAAATTAATATTATTATTGTTATTATAAATATTTAAATAAATATTTATATATATATATATAATTAAATAAATATAAATAATTAATTATTATTAAATATTTTATTATAAAAAAAAAAAAAAAAAATCTATACAATAAAATTAAAATATAGATAAATTTTATATGGTTTAAAAAATTTATTTTAAAATTTATTTTACATATAAATTTTAGTATCAATAAATTTTTATTTTAATAATAATATTTATTATAAGTAGTAATTAATATTAAAAATTTAAGAAATTAAGATTTAGTAATATAGAAATTATTAACAAATTTTGTGCCAGCAGTTGCGGTTATACAAAAATTAAATTAAATTTTATTAGTTATTTAATAATTAAATTTATTTATTTAATTTAAAATTAAAATTATTAGGTGAAATTTTAATTTTATATTATTTTATTTAATATATTTTATGATTTAATAAATTTTATTATTAAACTAGGATTAGATACCCTATTATTTAAAATTTAAATTTTAAAATACTAAAATAGTATGTAATTATTTATTGAAACTTAAATGTTTTGGCGGTATTTTAGTTTATTTAGAGGAATCTGTTTATTAATTGATAATCCACGAATAAATTTACTTAATTTATTATTTTGTATATCGTTGTTAAAAAAATATTTTTTAATAATTAATAATATTTTAAAATTAATAATTAAAAATTAAATCAAATCAAGATGCAGATTATAATTAAGAATATAATGGATTACAATAAATTTATTTAAATGGATTTTATTTTGTAATATTTAAATAAAGGTGGATTTAAATGTAATTTTATTTAGTTTACTAAAATGATTAAAAATTAAAATATGTACATATTGCCCGTCGCTTTCATAAATAAATTGAAATAAGTCGTAACAAAGTAGAGGTACTGGAAAGTGTTTCTAGAAAGATCAAATTAGAGCTTGGAAAAGTATTTCATTTACATTGAAAAGATATTAATAATATTAATTAATTTGAAAGAAAAAATTAATAATTTGTATAAGTAATAAAAGTAATTTTAATTTAATAATAATTTAATGGGGGTTAAAGTATTATTTAAAGAAAAAATTTACAATTTTATAGTTAATTAGTATTGTGAAAGAATTTTGAAATATTTGAAAATGAATTTATTAGAAAGTAAATTTTATTTATTGTATCTTGTGTATCAGAGTTTATTAAAAATTTTTAATATATTTTTAATTTCTCGAATTTAAAAGAGTTAAGTAATTAATAAAGTTATTGTAGCAAAACTATTTTAAATAATTACTTAGAAATGAAATGTTAATCGTTTTTAAATATATCTAGTTTTTTTAGAAAAAAATTTAATTTTAAATTTAATTAATTATTAAATTAAATGATTAATTTAATAATTAATTTAATTTTATATTTTAAGGGATAAGCTTTAAATTAAATTTTTATAATATTAAATTTTTATTTTGAAAATTTTATAATTTATATTGTTAATAAATTTTAATTTATTATAAATAATTTCATTAAAAATAAAATTTAAAGATTTTTAATATTTAATTTTTTATAAAAAAATAATTTTTAATAATAAAAATTTAATAATAATGATAAAATTAGTATATTTATTATTTTATTGTTAATTTAAGTTAATTTTAAATTTGATATTAATAATTTAATTAATTGAAAGGAATTCGGCAAATATTTATTTTCACTTGTTTATCAAAAACATGTCTTTTTGAAATTTATTTAAAGTCTAATCTGCCCACTGATGTAAATTAAAGGGCTGCAGTATTTTGACTGTACAAAGGTAGCATAATCATTAGTCTCTTAATTGGTGACTTGTATGAAGGATTGAATGAAAAATATACTGTCTCTTAATTAATTTATAGAATTTAATTTTTTATTTAAAAAGTTAAAATAATTTAAAAAGACGAGAAGACCCTATAGAGTTTTATAAATATATTTATAAATTATTATTTATATAATTAAAATTTTTATAAATTAGTTTATTTTGTTGGGGTGATAGAAAAATAAATAGAACTTTTTTAAAAATTTAACATAGGTAAATGAATAATTGATCCAATTTTATTGATTATAAGATTAAATTACCTTAGGGATAACAGCGTAATTTTTTTTTTTAGTTCAAATAAGAAAAAAAGTTTGCGACCTCGATGTTGGATTAAGATAAAATTTAAATGCAAAAGTTTAAAATTTTTGATCTGTTCGATCATTAAAATCTTACATGATCTGAGTTCAAACCGGTGTGAGCCAGGTTGGTTTCTATCTTTTAATATATTAAATATTTTAGTACGAAAGGATCAAATATTTTAATTAAATTATTATTTTATTTTGAATTTTATTAAATTTAATTAATAAAATTTATTTTTTTTATATTAAACATTTTACTATTTTGGCAGAAAAAATGTAATGATTTTAGAATTCATAAATATATAATTTAATTATATAGATAGTATTGTTTTTAAATGATATTATTTTAATTGTTATTGGTTTATTAATTTTAGTTTTAGGGGTTTTAATTGGTGTGGCTTTTTTAACTTTATTAGAGCGTAAAGTTTTAGGTTATATTCAAATTCGTAAAGGACCAAATAAAGTTGGTTTAATTGGTATTTTACAACCTTTTTCTGATGCTGTAAAGTTATTTACTAAAGAACAAACTTTTCCTGTTAATTCAAATTATTTTTCTTATTATTTTTCTCCTGTAATTAGATTTATTTTATCTTTAATAATTTGAATGTTAATTCCTTATTATTTTAATTTAATTAGTTTTAATTTGGGTATTTTATTTTTTTTTTGTTGTACGAGTTTAGGGGTTTATACAGTTATAGTTGCTGGTTGATCATCAAATTCAAATTATGCTTTGTTGGGGGGTTTACGTTCTGTAGCTCAAACTATTTCATATGAAGTTAGATTAGCTTTAATTTTTATATCTGGGATTATTTTAATTATGGATTTTAATTTAGTTAAATTTGGGGAATATCAATGTATGGTTTGGTTTATGTTTATTATGATACCTTTATGTTTTTGTTGATTATCTTCTAGAATAGCTGAAACTAATCGTACTCCTTTTGATTTTGCTGAAGGTGAAAGAGAATTAGTTTCTGGTTTTAATGTTGAATATAGAAGAGGTGGATTTGCTTTGATTTTTTTAGCTGAGTATTCTAGAATTTTATTTATAAGTATATTATTTTCATTAATTTATTTAGGGGGTTATGATATAACTTTAATTTTTTATTTAAAATTAGTTTTTATTTCATTTATTTTTATTTGGGTTCGGGGAACTTTACCTCGATATCGTTATGATAAGTTGATATATTTATCTTGAAAAAGATATTTACCAGTTTCATTAAATTTTTTATTGTTTTATATAGGTTTAAAAATCTATTTATTATAATTAATTATAATTTTTTTAGTATAAAATTAATAGAATTATTTATTCTTTCTTAAGTTTTCAAAACAAATGCTTATAACAAGCTCATTAATTTAATTAATTAAAAATAAGATTATCTCAATATTTATTTAAAATTGGGTTAATAATAAAATATGAAAAGTAAAAAAATGTTAATAATTGTCCAGTAATAATATAAGGGTCTTCAACTGGTCGAGCTCCAATTCATGTTAATAAAATTACTATTATTACAAAAAATCAAAATAAAATTTGGTTAATTGGGTAAAATTGAATTCCTTGAATTTTTTTATTAAAAGTAAATGGTAAAATAATTAAAATTAAAATTGATATTACTAGTGCAATTACCCCCCCTAATTTATTTGGGATTGATCGTAAAATAGCATAAGCAAATAAAAAATATCATTCTGGTTGAATGTGAACAGGGGTTACTAATGGGTTTGCCGGGATAAAATTATCTGGGTCTCCCAATATGTTTGGGTTAATTAGGGTTAACATAATTAAGAAAAATATTAATATAATAAATCCAATTAAATCTTTGTAGGTAAAAAATGGGTGAAATGGGATTTTATCTAAATTTCTATTTAAACCTAAAGGATTGTTAGATCCTGTTTGGTGTAAAAAAAGTAAATGAATTATAGTTATTATTAAAACAATAAATGGCAGTAAAAAATGGAAAGTGTAAAATCGAGTTAATGTAGCATTATCAACAGCAAATCCCCCTCAAATTCAATTTACTAATATAGTTCCTAAGTATGGGATTGCTGATAATAAATTAGTAATTACTGTTGCACCTCAAAATGATATTTGTCCTCAAGGTAAAACATATCCTATAAATGCTGTTGCTATCAATAAAAATAAGATGATAACTCCTACTATTCAAGTATGTTTTAAATTGAAAGATTCATAGTAAATTCCTCGTCCAATATGTAAGTAAATACAAATAAAAAAGAATGAAGCCCCATTTGCATGTAAGGTTCGAATTAATCAACCATAATTAACATTTCGACAAATATAGTTTACTCTATAAAAAGCTAATTCAATATTAGCTGTATAATATATTGTTAAAAATAATCCTGTAATAATTTGAATAATTAAACATAAAGCTAAAAGAGATCCAAAATTTCATCAAGAAGAAATATTAGATGGTGATGGTAAATCAATTAATGATCCGTTAATAATTTTAATAATTGGGTGAGTTTTTCGTAAATTAGAAAAATTTTTATTTATCATTTAATTTTATAAAAAAAAAATATTTTTAATTAGTTTGATCGTAATGGGCCATAAAAAATATTTGTGATTTTTACAACTGCTACTAATGAAATAAATAAATAAATTACTAATATAATTATAATTATGTAAGTATGATTATTATAAAGTTTATTTAAATTAATTTTATTTTCATTATTTAAAAATAATATATTTATATAATTATCATTATCATTAATATTATTTGATAAATTTATTCAATTTATATTTTCAAATATAAATAAATAAATTTGACTTACACTAATTAATATTATTGAGATTATTATTATTAATTTAATATTGAAAGATAAATTAAATATTTCATTAGATGCAATTCTTGAAACATAAATAAATAATACTAATAATCCTCCTAAAAATGTTAAAAATAAGATGTATGAAAATCAATATGTTTTAATTAATATTCCTGATAATAAACATATTAATAAGGTTTGAAATAAAATTATTAATCCAATTGATAATGGGTGATTTAAAAAAATTATTATAATTGATAAGATAAATATTATTATAGATAAAAATATTTTTGTTATATCAAAGAATAGTTTAATAAAAATTATAATTTTGGAGATTATTGATAAAGAGTTTTCTTTTTCTTTGAAGTTTTTAAAGAAATTTCTTAATTTTGGTTTACAAGACCAATGTTTTGTTTAAACTATAAAAACAAATGATAATTAAATATATGTATTTTATTATTATTTTTATATTTATTATTGGTAATTTAATTTTTGTTTCTAAATATAAACATTTATTGATTATTTTATTGAGATTAGAGTTTATAGTTTTAAGAGTTTTTTTTTTTTTTTTAATGTATTTATTAATATTAAATTTTGAGATTTATATATTAATAGTTTTTTTAGTTTTTTCTGTTTGTGAGGGTGCTTTAGGACTTTCAATTTTGGTTTCTTTAATTCGTACTCATGGAAATGATTATTTTAAAAGATTTAATTTATTGTAATGATAAAATTTTTATTGATGATAATTTTTGTAATTCCTTTGTGTTTTAAAAAAAATATATTTTGAATGGTTCAAATAGTTTTATTTTTAATAATATTTTTATTTATGAATTTAAGTTTGAATATTAATAATTATTCTAATTTAAGATATATATATTCTTGTGATTTAATATCTTTTGGTTTGATTTTACTTAGAATTTGAATTTGTGTTCTCATAATTATAGCTAGAGAAAATTTATTAAAGGTAAATTTTTATGTTAATTTTTTTTTATTTAATATTATTATTTTATTATTAATATTATATTTAACTTTTAGAGTTATAAATTTATTTATATTTTATTTATTTTTTGAGGGTAGATTAATCCCTACTTTAATATTAATTATTGGTTGAGGTTATCAACCTGAACGAATTCAAGCTGGAATGTATTTATTGTTTTATACTTTATTTGCTTCTTTACCTTTATTGTTAGGTATTTTTTTTATTTTTAATCAGGTTGATTGTATTATAATTTATTTTTTGAAATTTTTTAATATAAATTTTTATTTGTTATATATTAGAATAATTTTAGCTTTTTTAGTTAAAATACCAATATACATTACCCACCTATGGTTACCTAAGGCTCATGTTGAAGCTCCTGTTTCAGGTTCTATAATTTTAGCTGGTATTATATTAAAATTGGGGGGTTATGGGTTATTACGTATTATAATTTTTTTACAAGAAGTTAATATAAAATTAAATTATATTTGAATTATTATTAGATTGGTTGGAGGATTTTATATTAGTTTAAAATGTTTTTGTCAGGTTGATATTAAGTCTTTAATTGCTTATTCATCTGTTGCTCATATAAGATTTGTAATTTGTGGTATTATAATTATAAATTACTGGGGATTTTTAGGTTCTTATTTATTAATAATTGGTCATGGTTTATGTTCTTCTGGTATATTTTGTTTAGCTAATATTAATTATGAACGGGTCAATAGTCGTAGATTAATGATTAATAAGGGTATAATTAATTTTATACCTTCTATAAGTTTATGGTGATTTTTATTATTATCATCTAATATAGCGGCTCCTCCTTCTTTAAATTTAATAGGGGAAATTATATTAATTAATAGATTAATTAGTTGGTGTTCTTTATCTATGTTAATGTTAATGTTGGTTTCTTTTTTTAGAGCTGGGTATAGATTATATTTATATTCTTATACACAACATGGAAAATATTATCAAGGTATGTATAGATTTTATATGGGTAGATCTCGTGAATATTTATTATTATTATTACATTGATTACCTTTAAATTTTATAGTGTTAAAAATTGATTATAGAATAATTTGGTTTTATTTAAATAATTTAATTAAAATATTGATTTGTGGTATCAAAAATATGAAATAAATTCATTTTAAATTATTAATAAAAATTATTTTTCTATTTGTTTTATTTCTTTTTTTTTTTTATTTATATTTATAATATTAAATTTTTTTTTTATAATATATTTTATTATAAATAATATAGTTTTATTTTTAGAATGGGAAATTATTTCATTTAATTCATTAAGAGTTGTTATATCTATTTTATTAGATTGAATATCTTTATTGTTTATAATATTTGTTTGTTTAATTTCTTCGGTTGTTATTTATTATAGAAAAAGTTACATAAGTTCTGAGTTAAATTTAATACGTTTTATTATTTTAGTTTTATTATTTGTTTTTTCTATAGTTTTATTGATTATTAGTCCTAATATAATTAGAATTTTATTAGGTTGGGATGGTTTAGGTTTGGTTTCTTATTGTTTAGTAATTTATTATCAAAATTTAAAATCTTATAATGCTGGGATATTAACTGTTTTATCAAATCGGATTGGAGATGTGTTGATTTTAATAATTATTTGTTGAATGATAAATTTTGGTAGATGAAATTATATTTTTTATTTGGAATTTATAAAAAATGATTATAGTATAATTTATATTGGGGTTATAGTTATTTTAGCCGCTATAACTAAAAGAGCTCAAATTCCTTTTAGATCTTGATTACCCGCAGCAATAGCGGCTCCTACTCCTGTTTCAGCATTAGTTCATTCTTCTACTTTAGTTACAGCAGGAGTTTATTTATTAATTCGATTTAATATTTTATTAGTTGATACTTTATTTTTTAAAATTTTATTATTAATTTCTAGATTAACTATATTTATAGCTGGTATTAGAGCTAATTATGAATTTGACCTTAAAAAAATTATTGCTTTATCTACTTTAAGACAATTAGGTTTAATAATAAGAATTTTAAGAATGGGTATACCTTTGTTGGCTTTTTTTCACCTACTAACTCATGCTATATTTAAAGCTTTATTATTTATATGTGCAGGGGTAATTATTCATTTAATGAATGATATGCAAGATATTCGTTTTATAGGTGGTATTAGTTTATATGTTCCAATAACTTGTTTATGTATAAATATTTCTAATATAGCATTATGTGGGATTCCTTTTTTAGCTGGATTTTATTCTAAGGATTTGATTTTAGATATGGTTAGATTTAGAAATTTTAATTTCTTAATTTTTTTTTTATATTATTTTTCAACAGGGTTAACCATATATTATACAATTCGATTAATAATATATTTAATAATTAATGATTATAATTTATTATCTATTTATAATTTATATGATGAAGATTATACCATAGTGAAGAGTATGTTAGTTTTATTGATTATAAGTATTATTAGTGGTAGAATATTAATGTGGTTAATTTTTTATTATCCTTATATAGTTTATTTACCTTTTAATTTAAAATTAATAGTAATTTATGTTAGATTATTTGGAATATTTATAGGTTATATTATTAGAAATATAAATATTTATTCTTTAAATAAGTATTTGATAACTTATAATTTAAGAACATTTTTATGTTTGATGTGATTTATACCAAGTTTAAGAACTTATGGATTAAGATATTATTTTTTAAATTATGGTCAAAAATTATTAAAAAATATTGATTTTGGTTGAAGAGAGTTATATAGTGGTTGAGGAATGTTTAATATTGTTAAAAATTATTCTATTTTCTATAATGTTTATCAAATAAATAATTTTAAAATTTATTTGTTTAGATTTATTTTATGAATTATAATTTTTTTATTTATATTATTAATTT